>VXAD01006005.1:404430-627852 GCA_013399195.1 Dicrurus megarhynchus
TCTGGTGTTCATTGTTGTCTTAAGTTTTATTCCTTTTTTTTTTTTTTTTTTTTTTTTTTTGGGGGGGGGTGGTGGAATTTGGTTGGTTGGTTTTGTGGGTTTTATTGTTTTACATTTTATTCTCATTAGCCAAATTGCTAAGCCAGAACTACATTATGCCAATGAAATAAATAAGTAGTTAGTATGAATTGACTAGGGCTAGTTAACTATGGCTGAGGACTCCCTTATTTAAAAATAGGAGCTTTTATTTCAGATTCTATTGCTACTACTGCAATATGCATTTATTTATGCATCAAAATGACAGTTCCTTCTAATTTCAGGTATCACCATTAACAGCTAACGGATATTGTGAAATGTGCACTGAGAGTTCCACAATGTTCCACAATACTTAAAAATTACTTTCAGGTTTGCTATCTACCCTAAATCATATTAAGATTCAAATCCAGATGCACACTAACAAGCAGGCCATATTATAAAAATAGCAACAGCCCAGAACTTGATTTCAAGATAGTAAGCTAGTCCACATGTAACTGTGGATACAGTCAGGATTTTTAATAACCATATTGATGTGTGTAAAGGAGAAGGAAAAAAAAAAAAATTACACAAAAGCAGCCTCATCCAAAAGCAGCCCAAGCCATAGCCAGAGACTGCAAGATTGACAAGTATTTTATAAAATGAATTTTTCTCTTTAGCAAATTAATATGAAACTCAATCCTTTAATCCCTTTGATATCATGACAGATGAAATTCCCAGCTTAACTGAATTTACAATACCCACTTTCTAAACCACTGAAGTAGGGAAAAAAACCACCCACAAAATTTTTTTTTAAAAAACTGCTGAAAAACTTTAAAAAAAAAATTAATCAAATTTTAAAAAATAATTTAAAAAAAAGACGAGCCTAAGAAGGGACTGTATACAGAAAGTGTTCCCTTTAATAAAATAAATTAAATTAAAGAAAAATAGTAAGTGCCACAATGCTTTCTAGTTTTTTTTAATTGTGCTTTCCAGGAACATTTATTACCCTGAATACCTTACTAGGTTGACTGAGACATGCACCACAAAATTACTTAACTCTGCTAATCAGTAAGACATGGTCACAAAAAGAGAAGATGGCTTATCAAAACATACATTTGCTTCTTTACTTTATATGGAGATCATAGTGTAGTTGTATGTATTTTATTTATATGATTTGATTGCATTAACATTTGAAACCTTTTAAATATAGAGGTACTGCATTCATACTGAAAAAAGTACATGTAACGGCCCCTTATAATATGCTAGTCATTAACCCAAGAATGTGGCTCAGCTACCCAGCTGGGGCATAATCTGCAAATCTGATAAATCTTCCTGGATTCAATGATTAGCAAGACCTGCGCTCTAACGTGCAAGAACATTTTTTTCTTTTTTTTGTGGGCTTTTTTTGTTTGTTTCTTTGTTTTGTGGGGCTTTGATTCTTTGTTTTGTTGGGTTTTGCTTCTTTGTTTTCTTTTTTACTTTATGAGCTGACCATTGATAAGAGGGTGTTGTCAAATGTCAGGGAAACGCTTTCCTGGCAGGTGGAGAACCATTGTCCTACCATTATCATGACAAACATTTCACCCAAACTCTGGCATCACAGAAATCTGCAGGATACCCTCTAACTTCAGGTGTTCCTGAAAATGCAAAGCCTTTGATGAGCAGAAGAGGCAGCCTTTGAAAATGCTGGCTACCATCAGCTGAGCAGATAGCAGTGTGGTTAGAAGAAGGTCCTACATGCACAAAACCATTCAGATTTATGCTAGTTTACCTAGACACTTCAAGGAGAAGAATGGAATGGAAAATTTGTTCTGTGACATTTCTAATGTGGAGTAAGTTATAATATTAGAAAAAGCTGTGGGCAGAACCAAGACTAGATATTCAGAGAGAAATAAATTTGTTTAAGCAGTAGTCACAGAGTTTTAAGTCAGATGCTAGAGATTTCAGTTTCTCTAAAAAGTTTGAATAGTTTGGAATATAAATGTATTTGTCTTTAAATTCTCCGCTTAACTGTCACATAACACCGTATTAAAATCTTAGTTTACATGGGTGTTACTCTTCCAGCCATGCCACAGCCTCCTGCCCTTCCCTCCCTCCCCTTAGGGCAAGACGTATCTTCAGATATATATGCAGGTCTCTGGGGGCACCTGATGACTGTGCTCTACCAGTAAATGCCAATGCCCCTAGTTTGTACCTCTGCCCTGTGCTTTCCTGCTACATGCAAAACAGCATACCTGGTTGTGGAAGCAGCAGTACTGCATGAAAGAAACACTGGCAGCCTTGTTCTGAATGAGGAAAAGGCCCTATATTTAGACACTGTCAGAATCCGGCACCAAAAATGTGTCATAAACATATGCTGCCATGAAAAACAGAAAGGCTCTCTTCCGTGCTTTCATACTTTTGCAGTTGGTAATTTTTATACCAGTAATCATGTACAGAGCTTTACAGTGAATCAATATTTCCCCCAAAGGTTTTTTTCTCATTAAAGAATGCATGTTCCAATCCAGACAGAAAACTCTAAGTAAGGATTGATTGAGTGGAAACGGAACAGAAAATCTTCTTTGGGGTTCAACTACAGATAAGCCTCAACCGTTCAGTGCAAATTTATCATCACAAAATCCTCCCTGAGACAAGTAAACCAACAGAGCTTTCACACTAGCAGAAATGATGATGGATATGACTGTCAATTGCATTCCTCTTGAAAACAGGTTGTTCGCTTCTATAGCAGTGGATGAGAGAACACAGTTCTCCCAGGAACACCTTCAACTATGGCCAACACCTTTCACAATTTCCTCCTGCACAATAACTGATTTCTATAGCAAAAAAATAGATTATATGTCTCAATATACTCAGATTAACAATTCTTAAGTGGCAAATGATAGCCAACACTTTCTACGAATTGTCTTACCCTGTGAAAGCATTCCGGCAGCATCTCACAATCAACTCAACGGTAAGGATTCAGAACCCCTTAAAAAAGGCAAAGGATTCAGCTAGAAAAAGATGATGATATTTTATCTTATCTTGAAAAGCAATTTCTTAAGTCAACTCTGAGGTCTCATTTCTTGCTAGTGAGGGGAAAGATATAACTGAGAAAGAAATTTTGTGTCTGACAATTTTCTGATCTCCATCTCAAATGGGGTTGAAAACAAAACACCTTCAAATAAAATACTTTTTTCATATTTCTTACTTGCAGGTGAGTGAAACAAGATTGCCAACATCATGCCCAAAAATATTTATGTAGTAGAGATGTGAAATGAATGAGGCCATCACAAGATTTCAGAAAAATCCCCCGTCAGTAGTTTTGCATGAACAATATTTCTTATGTTCTTACCTTACAGATAAATGTTCTTGCATGCAAAACCCCAGAAATGGTAGAATCAGAAGTTCACACACTGGACAGTGATTTATTCTATTATTTTAAATGTAAACACATTCTGTATTAAGCCTCAATTTTTTGTATGGGCCAAAAAATTCCCTTAAAAAAAAGCACTACATTTGAGGGAAAAAACCTACAAGTTTTAGTTCTATATTTTTAGGTTTAATTTTAAAAATACATAATAACAGTGAATGCAATTATTGCAGTGTGAACCACTTAAGAGTATGCACTGCAGTAGCACAGATGAATTGCTTCATTTTCACAGCTGCATACTTTAATTCAGTGAACACTTTCCAGACTGTTTTGCTGCTACCTTGAATATCCACTAAGATATACTTCCCTTTAAAGCACCATGCAGATTAGTTCCAGCAGCTTATGTTCTGCATCAGAATGCCTTTAACACAAACACAAGAAAGCTTCTGCAGCCAAAACAATATGCTTCAATAGTTGGAAATCATATTAGACATTTGAAACTGTAAATATGGACACTGTAAATATATCTAGCTATTAAAGAACTTGTTCTTCCTCAGTCATTACAGAGTAAGAGAGTCATTAGCAAGTAGAACTTCTGGATGGCAAGCATCATTAAAGCACAGTCTCAGAAGATGGAAGATCAAACAGGTGCTTTTCCACTATGCCAAATACAAACCCATGTTAAGTATCTGAAATGCATATACTGTTCTGCTTTCTAAACTGTGTGTTTGGAGGTGTGATGTAGGAAGGACCTGTCACTGTTAAAACTGAAAATACAAAACATGCAGGGAGGGAGAAGGAGTACTTTTTATATGAATGCCACATGCACCTCTAGTCTTCATCACAAGAGTTCAGCAATTAAACCAGATCTTTTTTCTGAGTCTTTATCAATATTTAACTCTCCTATGCTGAAGCTATAGTTTCTTGTGTTCTCAGTAAGGGTGCCCAAAAGATGACCTTCACTGTGCAGAACACAGGGATAAGGGGAGAGATTTCCAAGGCTGGCTTTAAATAATGAAAAATCTCTAGAAGGTTTCCTTGCAGCATAAAGGCTTTGAAGAAGCAGAGCAGCTCTGGGAGGCTTGGGGTACCACCAGGCCCTTAATGGTCCCAAGCCGGCTCATTTGAGACCCCTTTTTACCACCACTCCCAAAACTTCCAAGGCCAGGGTCAGCTCAGAATGGGCACCTGCAGCTTCCAGCTTCTGCCCAATACCAAGCAGCCCCGCCTTTCCATCTTTTCCATCTTTTCTTTCCTTGGCAGAAATAAATGTATTGCAAGAGAGAGTTCATACAATGTTTCTAGTTACTTGGTGCTTGCTGCTTAGTTTTTCTACACAATTAGTTTACAGAAAAAGTTAGTAAAAGTGAATAACATGGTAGCATCGCATTCAACATGTGGTGACAAAACAGTTGGTGACAAAAGCAGTGTTTCTAAAACATTCAAATTCCTCAGGAAGTTACAGGTGTTTCTAAAATGTCCTGTGGTTCATGAAAGCAGCTTTTCTACTAAAAAAAGAGGCAATTCGGTTTCTTATAATTACTTTATCACAGGTAAACAGTGTCATATATCAGTCAGGAAAGATGTTGCTGTCCCATAAGACATGCTCTTCTTGTGTAATTCCTAAATCGGTAAGAGCTAAAAATGGAAATAAAGGCATCTTAGTACAACAGCATATCCAAAGGATGGAAATGGTGATGAATAAGCTAAGACAACATCTTAAGATAAACCTCTCTCTTTTGGTCTTGTCCTTGTTATTTAAGGTATTTGTTCAATTTATGTCTCTAATTTCAGGATTTATTCTGAGATTAAAAAAAAAGATAAAAATACCTGTATCAGTAAATCCAGTGTGATGGTGCTGTTGCAAAAAAACAACCTCGACAGCTTTTTCTGTCTACCTCACATTATTTTCTTTGTGTCACTCTACACCCTGTCTACTTTTATTTTTTATGGTTCTGGTTGCTATTTCTGTCTAATTTCAAATGTGTTTTTGTCAGTCTTTAAACTTCTAGCTGTGACTTGGATTGTCTGATTCAGCCTTTTGAGACTGAAATCTTACCTGGCCCTATGAAAATTCGTTTGAAAAACCTAGGAGAATATCAAACTTACTAAACAAACATTCTAGATTATCCTTACTGAATGGCACCTAATCCCTCCAGAAAACAAGGGATTACTGGAAATTGTGCTTGCACTGAGTCCCATCATTATTCCTATCACAACGCAAATGGACAGGCTCTGCCTCAGACCTGACCCGACTGCAGCTGACAAAGGTAGAGCTGCATTACATTTTGTCTTAAATATATAGGATCAAATGAAATTAATATTGCATGACTATGCAGAATTGCAGAGAAGCAATACTGAACCCCTCCCTCTATGAAATTTGTTTCATTGTATGGGGGGAGTAAATCACCTTGAAAGAGCATTAGCAGCTGGGAAGGCTGGTTATCTCTGACACTACACCAAAGCAGATCTGAGCTTTTTCTCATTGTAAACAAGCAAATTTAATATTGATATTTTGTACATTCACTTGAACTTTTCAGCTATAAATGAAGCCAGGCTGCAGCACAAGTATAGCTATTGTGTTAGTGGAGACAAGATTTCTCTCCGGCTAGGGGAGAAAGAAGCACCCCACCACTGGGACAAAGGAGAGTCTCCAGCAGCAGAGAAGGGCATGGGTTTTCCTGAAGATTTTGTCTCATTTGTGTGTTTTCTTTATGTTTGTAGTGGCAAGTATTTACATTGGGCACATGATATTCTTACTGTAAACATTGTTGGAAGACAAGTAAAGAAACCAACAATCCAATTCCCAAGGAAAAACAGAGAAGGAATTCTGCCTGAATGCAATTTTACCTCCTACACTGACCAGCTAAATTCATCTAGGGATTTTAAAACTGCAGGACATACATAACTAGCAGGATAAATAACTAGCAAGAGTATAATTTTTGCTTTAAACAAAAATACTCCATGCAAACACTCCAAATGTACTGGAGAACAGACATTCATGTTGACAGCTGAATCCTTCAACTCTGAAATCAATACATGCTTTGCTTTGTACCGAACGTGTGCAAATGTACAGTAATAGTACTTGATTCGTGTAATTAGAATAATATGATTTCTGCTCCTAGAATCTGATCTAGTTCCTGTGAGAAATGTTCTCTTCCTATTGGGCTATACAACAGACCCACAGTAGTTCAGGTCCACGGAGATCAAAAGAAATGTTTTCAACAGAGCAACAGGCAGCAATATCATTCTTTCATAGTCCAAATAACAGTGAAGGAAATTGGAAAGGATACTAACTGATCTCTGAAGAATATGGCACAATAGAAGGGATTAATTACTTAAACCAATGGTGTCTTTGTCACTTACTTCTCTCTCCCCTAATCTGCATGCATGCAGCTTTAAAATTCACAGTGATAAGCCAGTTTCATTAGTTTTTGTTAGCACTGTTTGGGTACCCGGGTTGAGGGTAGCAGACTCTGAAGTAAAAACTCAGTATTCTATCCTATTATTACCATATGACTGAAACACACAACACATTTCTTAAACATGTAAACCTCATTACAAACAGGATGCTCTGGGACTATGTTTTTTTGTTATTAAAATTACATGCACTAAATCCTACTGAGTATGTTTTTAGTCAGGCCAAATGATCAATGATTAACCAACAGCACTACCTTAATTTGCCTGACAAAAGCTGAATTTAAATCTGCTTAAAAGAAAGCCAAACTTGCAAAAGTTTTTTTCTACAAAGAAGATGAATTTAACCAAAAAGAGAAACGAAAAAGTCTTGCTGTAATGTTTGTTTTTTTTTAATGAGAGTAAATCAATTCTGGTTAAAACAGAAAGGAAAAAAAAAAATAAACATTTTTCCAGAGTCCTGAAGTCTTCTACAGGAAGGTAACATAAGATGCAGTTTCCACTTTGTTAGCTCCATTTAAGGCTGTGCTTTGCAGTCTGGGTTAGCCACTAAAGAGACACAGCAATTCAGTTCATCCCTAAGCACACACTTAAATTCCAGTGTACAAAGGTAGCCTCAATTATTTCAGTGAGAATGCTCCCGTAAACAGTGTCATGCAGGAATGTTTGCAGAACTGAAGCCTTTACTTGGTGATGTGTTTGAACAGCTTCACAATGATGTCTGTTTTCCTCATCAGATATAAACGGCTGTTATTCCCTCCCAAGGAATGAAAGTGTTAAAAATGTTAAAGAAATAATTGCAGTTAGGATTATATTCTTTAAATACTTCGCTATAATATTAATAATTTAATGTCCTTTCTATGGAAATATTATTTGCTTGACTTGCAATGATTCTTTTGGATGAAACAGTTCTTCCTTCCTCTCTCTCAGATACTATATTTCTATCTGTTTTTTAACTCCAGATTTGTCCAGGTCTGTTCTATACTACTGTGTTGGCTTTAAATCTTACAGGCTTTTTCAGACACACTTCATATAGGTATATAAAATTAGACAGTATTTTTGGTTTATTTAGTTTTGAACTTCTGAACAACAGCATTTTAAACTCATTAACACTCATTACAAAATCCAGCCATGAGTTACCTGAAGACAGAAATGCATCTGACTCTCAACTGTTGTGCTCTTATTCAAATGAAACAAACTCCAAAACGTCTATAACATTACCCAGTTATACTCATCAGTAGATATTCATCATCAGATACAACAGATTACAATGAAACATTTAACTGTTGTTACATTACTCTGTTTTTTACACTTTTTTTACTCTATGCATTTGTTTTTCTGACAACATGAACATGTATAATCCCTCCCTGTAGTAAAAAGTCCCACTATTGGGAACGCACGGAGCTCTTCAAGGAATTCCATCACAGCAAACTACTTCTTTTTTTTCTTTTTTTTTTCATTAATTCATTATTTGTTAAACTGTCCAGCAGTAGTATTAAGTAAGATATCAGTACCTGTCTACTTTGTGTCCCCAATATGGTTATGGTCATTGTCTAATCTGTCACAAAAATGGTTTTTTGGGTTGTTTTTGTGAAAATTTTCATGTTATAATATATAAAAATGCAACATGAAATCTACTGGGAGGAAAAAATGCAGAAAGTGCCAGCACTTTTATGGTTGAAAATAATTCCATTGCAGCAGACCATGGAGATAAGAATATAGCTACAGTTTACCATAATCCTACACCCTTTTTAAGCATGAGAGTTACACTGCTTATTTTGAAAATGAGTAATATGTGAAAATGGTGGGAACAGCAGTGAAGTTTCAGATTTTTCATACATTGCACGTAGGAATTTTGTGTCTCTTACTTCAGAAGATTCCAATGTGAGTTATCAAACTGCCCAGTAGCTACAATTAACCCTGTCCCATGACTAATTTTCTCTTTTAAATGTGGATTAATGAGAAAATTGTAACCCAGTGCACACTTGCACCAAAAAAAAAAAAAAAAAGATAAAAGCTTTGCTGGTTAACAACAAATCTAATTTTTGTCTCACTTAACAAATGGCATATGGAATTTTCTGCAAGGCATATGGTA
This sequence comes from Dicrurus megarhynchus, assembly GCA_013399195.1. Taxonomy (NCBI): domain Eukaryota; kingdom Metazoa; phylum Chordata; class Aves; order Passeriformes; family Dicruridae; genus Dicrurus; species Dicrurus megarhynchus. The sequence continues at coordinate 413,307 of VXAD01006005.1, forward strand.
CTAATTAAACATGGTATGAGTCCCCCAGACAGTCAGTATAGCCATGAGGTACCCAAGGAATGTTTCCCCTCAATATATATTGTCTGTGTATTGATTTGATAGTCTGAATGGATAAAAGTCCTGGTTGCAAACAATGCTTAAGGGTTTGGGAACTGCACTTCTATTCTTATCCATATGAATGCTGCAGTTGCCAAGGAAAACTGAGATACTTAATAAGCAAGCAAATGAGGAACTAATCAGGACCAGTTTATTTTCATTCATTCATTAACCACTTATTTTGGTATTTATTTTCAAGCTTTGTTTTTGCATTTAAAGTACTGTTCTGCGACTCTTATGCCACAAAGAAGAAGAAACCACAAAGTTAAAGTAATCATCCTATTTTTTTAGTAGAAACAATAACTTAGATTCCATACATTTTAATGACTGACAAACTATTAACAAACACCTAAAAGTAAGTTGTTTGATTGATTTGGAAAATTCTGATATAGACAGTGTACTTTCGTGTACTCAACATCAATTGCACCAATTAAATATTTGTTCTACTATCTCTGTTAGACATGGGTAAATTACTGTAAATGTTAATCCACTTCTATATAACTTTAATTCTCTTTTCAATTCAAAGATACCAGCTTCCTCTAGTATATAGTAGGCCAACTACTGAAAAGATTAAGAAATTGAATACTGTGTTTGTTCTGATTCATAGTGATCATTTCAGGTAAAACAAACAGCAGCAGTGTATTCTCACAGTCATTTTTGGGCTTATAATATCCTAAGAAAAATAAAAAGTAAAATGGTTGAGTGCCCTGAGCTAATGTGAAAATGGTAAATGACCTTCTGTTAACCAGAGTATTTCTGTGCAAAAGAACATCAGAGTCTCAACACCACTATGTCTGGCATCAGTGGGTTATTTTTATCAAGACACTTCTTAAAGAGTAACAGAGCTGCAGTTTGTGGCTTGAAAGGTGGCACTGACTTCTTTGTAGTTCCAGTAAATTTCAGAGTAGTAAAAAAGACAGTACGATTTCAATAGTGCTCTGAATTGGCCAACTTACTCAATCTACCACCACCTGCTAAATCTATTATCACCACTAACACAAAGAAATGAAAACTGCTTCCTAGTCCCCCAACAGTTAAATATGCACTCTGCTTTTGATAATGAGACTTGAGAAAAAGCAGTGAGAGTTAAGTAACAAGGGTGTCACTCAGCTTTAAAGCATCCTGAAATAAAATCACCTGTGACTCTTACACCAAAAATAAGATGACACTAAAAATAGACCTGTAATATTAATAACCTGCTGCAAAACAGTTTAACACTTAAGATACAAAAGCCTCTTGGCAAATGAAACACGGCAACTAAAGAATGAATTCTGGACAATAATGTTATTTTTACACTTTCTGCACACTATGCTGAATGGTGCAACCAGACTCTTACCTAACTACAAAAACATTGCACATACACTTATCTTGAAGGCTCTACTTTAACAGGTGGTTTCAAAATATTTTCAAAGCATATGGAAACATTAAGTTTACCCTGTAAACTTAAGACCCTCTGCCCTTGACATGCTGTATCAATGAACTGAAAAGAGCAATAACATTTAAGGTGGCTGAATCCTCATTATGTAAAACAAGCTGCATTTTCCTTCTCTACCCACAACATTATTTCTAATTGTGAAACACAATAAGAATTGTGCTCTCTGCCTTACTGCTGTAAGATTTCAAATATCATATCACTTTAAAAAAACACTTGCCCTTAGAGGTTTTTCAAACTGAAAAATTCATGCATGATTAACAGTTCTCCTCACATCAAGGAGTCTTTTTTTCCTCCTGTATACTGCACCAGACATATTGAAAGCCTACGTATCCAAGATATATACAGTATGTTAGATAACACTGAAAACCTAAATTCAGGAGAAGGCTAAAAAACCCAAACCAAATCAGCTTTTAGCTTAGGAAAAAGATTTTTACACAGCTGTAGAACATTATTTGCAGTTCTGCTTTAATGTAACAAATTAGCACAGCTTCCCAACCCTGCCTTCCTGCATTTACATTTCATGTATTATGCACAAAAAAAAAAAAAGAAAATTCAAATAGAGATCCTTTCAGCCTGACTATCCTGTCAGCAAAACCAGCAGAGAATTTTTCATTGATAAAAACAGAGAATGGAAGAAAACAGACCAACCTTCACAATGTACGTCACACCAGGTCCCAGGATCTTCTCACTCGAATGCAGCCATCCTCGAGAGGATTTATTGACAAAACTGCTAGTTTGATTCCAATCTTCACTTGCCAGGTGCATTTCCTCTGACCGTGCTTTTTTCCCCACACTCATCTTGCTCACGTCCTGCTGAGAACACGAAGTGGCAGAGACAAGGTTACATGTGTTGTCTGAAGCCCCTGCTGCTGAACTAGAAGCACTCGAGCTTCCCTGCAATTTGGAGACAGCAAGCTCCTTTACTGCAGAGGAGAGGTTTTTGATACCCAAAAGGCTCCCCGTGCTAGAGAGTTTCAAGTGGGACACTTTATGGATGAGGGTACACAGGGTGGTGGGTCCATCTTCTTGGTCCTTGCGGAGAACCTCTGGTGAGACCAGGTACGAAGGTGAAGTTGAAGTTGTAGCAACTGCTGAGACCTTGCTGTTCATGGGCAAATTGTGAATAAGATCATCAACAGATGTCACAGAATCATTTCTGAAGCGGTTATACTTGGTACGTTGAAGCATGCCCTTCTATCTGCTTTCCTGCATATGTTCTGGCAAGTCTGATGCCAATGCAGGAGATGCCTGTACTAACATAGCAGGCAATGCATAACGACACGGATGGATAACAAGAGTTTAGGGTAAAAAAGAAAAGAGCATAAGGAAAAACAAAAAAACCCGTATATTTTAAAGAAATTTCTTTTGGTTCCCTGTTAAGGTTGGGTGAAGTAACAGTTTTCTGTGACTGAGATCCCAGTCCTGCTTAGAGCTGCCAACTCGCTCACAGCAAAAGCATGACTCACACAAATGAGAAGGACCCTTTTCAACAAAAGGCTGTGAACACTGCAAATCACTTCCTGTAGCCAAAAAAAAAGGAGAGAGAAGAAAAAAAAAACCCACATCCACCCACTTACAGCACACTAGCACCAATCAATTCTCAAATTCCCTTTTCCTATCTTCTCAAACAGATACTTCCTCCCAACCTTTAATTCCTATCCCCTCCCACCACCCTTTTAGTACCAAAGGCAATTACCTTTAAAACTGAATTAACAGCCTCTATGAAACACCACTCTTTATTCTTCTCTTAAAATGTTCTTCCACCTCACATATTTGTGAATCTATAAAGAAATCACAATTAGATAGCAAATATCTGGATAACATTTACATCCATATAATCCCCCTCTCCTGCCCCTGCAGCAGAACACAGGCACCTTAAAGGTTTTCAGAACAGATGAACAGAACTAAAGAATATATACATTTTTTTCCACACAAGCAGCTTAGCAGTGTCTTTTTGTCAATGCTGTCCCTCACAGAAATTGTTATATCAAAATTTTGATAGAGAAAGAAATCCTTCTCCCCTGTTACTTCACAAGAACATTCTATTTTAATGCAGGAGTTACATAAGTACCTATGTGTGAAGAAAAGTATTTTTCTGATGTCCAGCAACAGGCTTAACAGATGTTTTTTCTTTCACAACTGATATTCACGCCGAAGAAAAACATGAAGAGGATCTTCAATTCACTGGAATGTTTGGTTTAATTCTGAAAAACTGCAAAAAAAACCCCTGAAACAATATTAAAAAGTCCAGGTAGCAGTAAACTGACATCCTGCAGTGAAAAAAAAAAAAAAAAAAAGCCTTTATTAAGTATAAATGTCAGTCACAAACACTTGATCTGGAGAAGTAGCAAAACATGCAGAAAACAGGTATTTCATTTCCCCTGCAATTTCTTTAAAAGTCAAAATGTGTACAGCAATGTGATACACAATGCCCATCCCAAGCCATATGGCTTTTTCCTATAAATCAATCTGCTTTGCAAAACATTTTTTGGATGTAGGACAACCCACTGCATTATAAACAAATTCAGACCAGAGAAGTTGTATAGTGCAAAGTAATTTTTTAATAAATTATTAACTGCAGCACAACTTAAAGGAAAAAATCCTATGGAATTCCTTCCTTCTCCCATGGCTAAAGGCTGCAGTATACAAAATGCAAATACAGTGAAACAGCCAGCTCAATTACAGGTATTTAATTAGTATATTCATGACAGAGTGAATTAAGTCAGCACCTCTTATCCCAGCAGTGATGAATAACGGCAATGTCCTAGTCAAAGTAAAGCAGTTTTCTACTGATCTGCAGAACAGCCTTTCATCACCACACTGCAAACCTGCTACAGCATCCTCACAGCATTCATTCCTCTCGTCATCCTCCTAGCACAGCAACAGCAAATATACACACCACAGCCTATTTTTACGTGTCTCTACTGCCCAGAAAACCCTACTGCTCCCGAACGGCTCTCTTCATTAGAAGCGGCTAGCAGGACTGCAAAATGTGAATGAGATGCTGCGCGTGTGAATGAAAGGGCTGGCTAGCATCCCCACATTTCTGTGAATGAAGCGAGGCCTCGCAGCCTCTGCCAGGCAATCCCTTGGGTGCTCACCAGCCCAGCCAATACCAGCCGGCTTTGATGACTCATTCAGCAAAGCCTTGCTAAATAGTGGAAGATCCCATTTCGAGCACAGGCGGCACCTTTTTTGCTGCAACACCAGAAAATGAAGCCGGCGTGTAAGCAGACTGGAGTGGGTCGCGAAGCCCTCGTGGAAGACAGGGTGTTGCCACAGAAATGCCTGTGGTATCCACAGGAGCAGCAGGTGAGGAAAACCGTGGAGTCAGACGTGGGTTTCTCCCCGACTGTGTTCATTCAGCCAATTCATTTACATCCAGGATAGGAACATGAATGCGCACATTTCGTTTGATGTTCGATTGCTCTCTGTACGCCCGCAGATTCACAGATTTTACAGGTTTGTCTTCAGAGACCTCTGACAAAAACAAAAACAAAACAAACAAACAAAAAAACCTACAACAAACAGACAAACAAAAACCCCACCCAACCAACAAAACCCCCCATTAAAATAACCACAAAAACAAACCCAAAGCCCTGCTTGAAAAAAAATTACATATACTTAATTCTCCCTTATTTACCCTGTTAGCACAGTAGGTATTTAAAGGCAGTATGATCATCACTCCATGGGATGGTAGGCAAAGGGAAAGCTAGAGGATAAAAGCTTCCCAGAGCACCAGCAAAAGGTCTAATTTTTGAAACTTTCACTGGACACAGAAATGCTTCCAAGGCACCCACTGGATGCAGAGCTCTCCTGCAAATCTGACATTAGACACTGCAGAGGAGTAGAAGCCACTGAATTACCTAGTGCTTGCAATACAGTGCCTATTTCAGTGTGTGATTGGGAAACTGTCTCCTTTACAAATCCAGCCCTAAGGTGGGAGAACTGAACATTTTAAAACCTTGCCTTTTATAGTTCCTGGGACTAGAAACAGTACATAATTTTGCCCTACAGGCAGCAGGTTCAAATCGAACTCCAGGAAATAATGAATGAAATTAGGAGACTGTGTAATAGGCATAAACTGCAATTTAAATTAGGATCTAGCTCGTTCTAGCTATTGCCAGAGCATTTATAATGTCTTCTGCATTTCCAACACTGTGTCTGGAGCTTGCAGACTGACTGTACCATGCCTGCCTTAAACAAGCTTGTTGCTGCTATTATCATAGCAAGACATTCAGACCACTATTTCTTTCTTACTTCTATTTGTAACCTGTTCTAAGTCAGTGCATAAAGTGATCCAGGTTGAAAATGAGCCTTTTTCTTTTCTTATTTCTTTTTGCAGGGCTGTGAGCCAGACACTACAACAAAATTAATAAATGGCCACGGAACAATTACTTCTTTGTTGACCCATTAATAAAATGGCAGGTGGAAATTCAATGTCAGTAAGTGCAAAATAATATATAATCCTAGAAATACATACACAGTGAGGGGGTGTACACTGCCTCTGACAAAATACAGCATTTCTTATGAACCACTCATAATTTTGGCATATTAGACCATTCCTTCTTTTTTGAATTTTTTTTCTGTTGTTTTTTTTCAGCCCTGTTTTCTCATGGATACTCTCCTTACCCTGATTCAGTTTTTGTTTCATGTCACTGTTCCTCCTTTTCTTCCTCCAAGCAGCTCTTAGGCGCTTATCCTTAGCTGCCATGTTTTTCCTTCTGTATCTAAACTACCTCTGCAGCCTGTATTTCAGAAGCTAGTAATTTTTATTAATCAGAAAGGGTGAGAAAAGAAATTATGCTGTGGGCATGATTAGAGGGAGAAACTACATGTTGCTGAGGTTTAAATGGTTTTAAACTGCTGCAAATATAGGAGACATTACCAATACACAAGCTAAACCAGATAGGATGGTGTGATCATCATAAAGAGGAAACACAGGGAGCACAACCACTGTGTTCCCCAACCTGTAGTAAGAAACTCTCTGGAATGCAAAAAAGCTGACTTTCAGTGATCATATTCAGAGAAATATCAATCATATAATCAGAGTTGGCAAAAATACCTCCTTCCAGTAACACACTGTGGTCAAGTATGTACTCTATACAAGTAAGTGCTAGAAACTATTGAAATTCTGCTGAAAAACGATTTGCATTTTCAGGGTGATTGCCCAGTAGCAACAAAATTGCTTGCAGAATAAACTGAATTTAAGACAAATGAGAAAGACCTTGACTTTGGACCAAAAAAACCCTCCAAACTGAATTTGGGTTAGCTAAGTTATAAGACACACTGAATAGGTCAGACAAACATAAATATAGATGTTGCTAAGAGTTTTAATGCTACACAGAAAGTAGCCATAGGGCCACCATAGTTGACATTCCTCTTTACAACAAGCCCTAAACAATTACTGTTATTGTGATGTAACATTAAGTCATCAGCTAACAGGATGCTATTCCCCACACTGTAATATGAGGGACACAAGTGTTAATGCTCTGCTTTAGTAAACGTTCTTGCAGAATCTTTAATATTAACAAATGGTCGATTCATCAAATAAAAAGATAGCATTTCTATACCACAAAGATTTCTAATATCCTGTGGGAACATTTCTTCTTTTGATAATTAAGAAAGAAAAATATCAGCATTCTTTGCACAACATGAGACAGACGTATACCAGAAATCTCTTACCCATGTATTTATTCATCACCCTAATCCAGCTTTCTTTATGTGAGACAACCTCGGATGATGTAGAAACAGAAACGCAAGATAACATCAAGATAAGCTAAAAGGCATTATGATCTAACCTTCTTAAGAAGATATGTAGCTATCTTAATTTAAAAAAAAAAAAATATAAATAATTTTATCTGTTTGTACATACTTAATATATCATATTCTGTACTCCTCTGTTTCTCTGATTTACATGCACACAGAGCTCAGTTACATCCTACTATGACTTCAAGGGGGGCTCATCACATGCCAGAAATATTGAAAGGCACTGAACTTCACATCAGTGCCATGACTGTATACCTCTACTTCAAAACATTTTGCAGGAATAAAAGCACAGACTGGGCTCACATCACTTAGATTTTTTTTCCATAATGGGTGTTTGAGTCTGACCTCAGCTTACTGTCCCATACAAAAAAACCTGAAGACCTGTAGGTAAAGGCTGCTGTTTTCCCATAGCAAAAAAACAACCAACCAACCAAAACCCAAGGAACACATCCTCCCTGCAAAAAGGCCAACCTGAAACCAAAACTATTCTAACAAATTCTAGCTTATTTATTACCAAAAAAAAAAAGAGTGTTATAAATTGCCCCCATCTCCCTTTCATCCTCACCCCTTTTCTTTCACTGTATCAGAGTTTTGCTGTTTCCGTGGCAACATTATTGCTAAGGGTGGGCTGCACCAGGAAATGAGAGCATTATCTGTGGTTTTGCAAGTTATTTCTCTAGAAAAACATATTTTTGGAAGTATTACTATTCAAGATCAGTGATCATTAATCATTAATGATCAACTTCCAACTTAAATTGCACCAGTGCAGTGTAAAATTAGGGTCTCAAATATGCCTACAAATTTTTGTGCAGAAGTTTATATTTTGAACCAGAAGCTGACCCTAAACAATGTTTAGGAGGCTGTTTTTTCTGTTAGTTGGAAATATTGAAACAATTTTGTCTTTAGACATGTTCACCATATGAATTATGACATGAAAGATTTGGAAGAAAATGAAATTTGTAATTCCTTCTGCTCCATTAGTGGTTCCTGAGGGCCTACTGTTAAAAGTCAACATGCTACAGAAGTTCAGAGAAAAGACGGATCTGAGATAATACCCAAATCTGAACATGACAGTGAGCTTTTGTGAAGAAGGATCAGACAGGGAAGTGCACTAAAATCTGCAAACCAACACTAAATCAATTCTTACAACCCCTCAGTTTTACAGTAAATTATTCCTTTCTTTCAGCCAGACACTGAAGCCAGAGAATTAGCAGCAGTGTAACAGAGCCCTATTTCCTAACAAGATACACAATCTAAAGCTCTGTCGTGTCTGTCTGGCTACCTGCACCCACTGCAGACCTTTGTATCTAACAGGTCTTTTCCACCCTAAATGATCCTGTGTTTCTCTGGTTTTTCCTCTTTCTCTCTGTCCCAAGCTTCCACCCTCTGCACCAGGAGTCACACTCTATCTGGAGCCTCACCCTAGAGACAGACTCTGCTTCCCTAAGAAATACATCCCAGTCACATTTTTTTTTGTGTCCACAAACTGTGGCATGGTGTACAAAATGTACTGCGTTGTGAATAATGTAACAAGAGGCCCATAACACAGTCCCACGATTTATTCATACTGATGGAAATGATGCTTCTTCTGGGCATATATGCATTAATGTCCAAGTGTCTCCAGGTGTTTCTACTGTAAACAATCAGAAAAACCAGTGATTTGGAGGAGAAAGCAAATAGCAACCTAGTTCACTGACAAATTATTAGCAAGAATTTTTTTTGCTGTCTTCTTCAGATTGAAAGCCGGTCATTTACTTATTTGTTAACCTAGCATCTTTTTGGTTCTCATTCATGGAATGCACTTAATAATTCAGTAGTTTTCTTTTCTACATTGTAATAAGGTGTCTATTCCTGGGTTTTGGTAGCTTTTTTGACTATTTGATTTTTATTTTGTTCATATCTTATTTTCCTAAGAATGGTTTACAGAGTTCCTTTTAAAACCCGCCCTGTATATGAAATCTGACTTCCCAAATTTCCTATTGATTCCAATAGGAGTCAAATTTTATTCTCCATTTCCAAATCTAAATGCAAGTCTGGGAATTTTAATTGTGTCTGACCTTTTGTACAAGATTTCTTAGGTTGTTTGCCACTCATAAAGTATGTTTACTTTTATGAAAATGTAAATGACTTTATTTATATTTTATTTTTAAAACCATGAAAAAATTATTTATACAGTATAGATACAAATATGTTCTTTACCACCATAAGAAGGTTTACGGTCTAGTGTCTATTTTTTTATTAGGATAGCTAAATACTGGCAAGAAGAGCAGCAATGAAAAGGATGTGTGAAAAAATTCATAGTGCACTTTGTTGTAACTCTTGGCATCAGGAAGGTCTAACTGTACCGTGTCTGAGCAGTCCATTAAAAAACCCAGACTTTCCCAAACCCATTAGTTTCCCCTCCCCTAATTAAAAGGTTATCCTCAAAACTGTAAGAACCAAAAACCAACAGACAGTATAAATTACCATCTTTGTCTTATGTTGCACATCAAACCAAAATTCTGGTAGTGTGTGTAGAGATCTGGGGACAGCAGAGCTGTTCAGACTGCATCACCTTTGCCACGTTGCCATAAAGTGGCATGCCGTGGCATTGGCTGAAGAATAACACAGAAAAAACTGTTGTGGGGGTTCCTTTCAGATAGACCAGTTCTAGATTCCAAATCACTTCACAGTCATGAACGGTGAAGAGGGAGAAGAAATTAATTGCATAGGCCAGGACAAGTGTCTAATACCCACTTGTACCCACTTCACCCTGAAACAGAATCCATTAACTTGTGTCACCAAACGATACATACTTTCTCAGCAAACATGGAGCTACACACAAAGCTGTTACCGATCAGCTTCAGTACTGAAAGAATTCTGGCAGTTCTGCAGTAGTGGATAACAGCACCAGTGGAGGGTTATTCACAGCAGCACTCACAGCACTTGTTCCCAGTGAATTGAGAATAAGGACTACTTCTGCATTATTTGTACATACAGCTGATATGAATCACCATGCCTGTTTATGTTAATGCTGCTTGTTATCTGACCTGAAGTGATGGTTCACTTCTTTCTGGGTACAGTCAAATGAAAGTGTATATGTGCAGGTATGCCCACATGCCTGCATATGTTAGGGATTCATTCTTCTCTTAGTGGGGCTGCTTTTCTTCCTTGCATTTGAGATGGCCTACCTTGGAGACAACAATACATACGGAAAGCAGGACGGCAAATCTGTGAAGACATGATAACGAGGCAGGGCTGGATGGCAGGATTTAAACATCTGTTTAAATGTTCACTTAACTGGATTGAAGTTTACAAATTACATTGCTAGTAATGTAAGGAAAGGCACTAAGTAAAATGGCTGCTGATGTGAAGACTGAGAAATTCTGTTTTAAGCTCCATGAACTGAACCAGAGCAGAAGGGAGGCAAGCACCCTTAACTCTAAAAGGAACTCCAAGATTGAAAAATGTTTAGAATGGCAGAGAAGTGGAGACAAAGATGTGTTTACTACTCTACTGTCATACACAGCAACTTGTATACTTACTTGTATATAGTAACTTTCTGTAGGTACCCTCAGAAAATGTGTTGTTTGCTCAAGCAGGACAAGCCCCTGAGAAGCTTCAGTACAATTAAGGCTGAGTTAGCATGAAAACTGTTGGCATTCTAAGGGTCAGCAGTTCTCCAAAGGACCTTAGGCATACGCACTAGGACCAGATTTCAGTAACAGCAGACGTGTAGCAAGGATGTACAGCAGAAAGCTTGGAGCAAAAACATGTCAAGTGCTTGAACACACAAGCAGAAACCAAAGCCCACTGGTCAAGCACAGGTAATTGATGGGTATCCAGCTCAGAGGAGATACCAGAATGGAGAAAAATTGTCAGCTATGATGGTCTGTGGAAAAATCTTGCATCAACAGCCCAACCCTAGAACTGCCCAGTGCTCACTTCGAATTGGGTTTCAATAAAGCACTGGTGCCCGGATGAAGAGGTAGAGGAGAAATGCCACTGAGACACAGACCCCAGCTCACATTTCCAGAAGAGAGAAAGAAAAAAGGGATGCTGAAGCCACCACATGGCCTGAGACGGTGTGCTGCGGCAATAAGAAAAGCAGAAGGAAAAACCCTACCAAGTGCACTGAAAACCATCAGCCTTACTACCCAGTGGCAACAGTAGTGCTGTTGTCTCCAGTTAGTTCAAGTTTAAGCGACAGCACATCTGTGCCTGACTGAACACTATCATTACAGTCAACATGTTAGCATTGCATAAATGTTGACCGTTTGCTGTTATTATTCACTTTGACTAGGATATAAAAGAGTAAGGATCCATACTGCTATGAAATTAATGTGCCACCGAAGCAACCTGTTATGTGTCTGTTCTAACAGTTATTACTGACCACTATGAACTGCAATTATCCTTAAACTAAGACTTTATTTTAATGACTAGCAGAACTTCATCTGTCTAGGACTACCAAGACAGTGTCATAGTGATGCCTTGTCCTAGTAAAGCTGCTCTTCTACCCAAATGCAAGAAACTTTACCAATAAAATCACAGCTTTGCACCTAACAGTGTGCAAATATTAAGCCTGCTTTTGAACAGCACCTGACCAACATATGCTCAATTGGAATATCTAAACTGGAAGAAATCTGTTGTTTAGCTACAAGCATGAGGACTGCATGTAGCAACAAAATCCTTAAGTGCAATTAAATAAAAAACTCAACAGTTAAGGCAAAAGTAAGTCTACTACATAAAATTTTGTATCAGAATACATATAGATGTCTGTATTTAAATACATATACAGACCACCATTATGAGAGTCAAATGAGAGAACAGGAGGATATTGAGATATAGAGAGATGCATAGGTAGATGGTAAGGTTCCTGGACTGACACTGTATCTCACCTTGCCAATACCATTTTAATTTTGTGTTTACATTTCTTGGCCAAAACAATAGTTCACTTTTTTAAGAAAGAGCAAAAGAATATTCTGCTAGAAAAACACTTCCTACATACACAAAAAAGCATAGCCTATATCTAACTGCTCTATACTACATCTTTCTAACCCTTTCTAGCACGCAGATGGAAATGTCTACACACAACCATTCCACACAACAAGCTTTCAGTCACACAAAACTAACACCTGCCCTCTGCTGTCCAAGATGCAAAGCTGGAAGGAGCTCTTCCTTTCTACAGAGCACATTAATTCTCTCTAGAGCATTAGCATCTACAGGCAGCTTCATCACCTCCCAGGCAGCAAATCACACTCACAAGATGGAACAAGGAGAATGAAAAACTTACAAGTTCCTGCAAGGCCACGTGTGCCGGTTTTGGCTAGGGTAGAGTTAATTTCCTTCACAGTGTCAAGTATGGGTCTGTGTTTTGGATTTGTGCTGAACACAGGGTTGATAATACAGAGATGTTTTTGTTATTGCTGAGCAGGGCTTGCACAGAGCCAAGGCCTTTGCTGCTTTTCACACTGCCACGCTGGTGAGGAGACTGGGAGTGCATGGGAGGCTGGGAGGAGACACAGCCAGGACAGGTGACCCAAACTGACCAAAGGGATAATCTAGACCATATGGGATCATGCTCAGGATATAAAATGGAAGAGGAGAAGGGAAAAGGGGAGATGCTTGAAGTGATGGTGTCTGTCTTTCCAAGTAACCATTAAATGTAATGGGCCCCTGCTCTACTGCAAACGGCTGAAGCACTCAATTCCTTGTTTTGCTTTGCTTGTGTGCAAACCCTATCCCAATCCACAAGTTTCCTACCTTTTGCCCTTCCAATTCTCCCTGATCCCACCTCTGGGGGAGTGAGCACTTCTGTGTAGTAACTGGTTGCTGGCTGGGGTTAAACTGCAACACCATGTTATGGCAGCAAGAAATGAGTGTGGGCCATCAAAAAATAAGACCACAGTTTAAGAAGGCAGAAGTGTCATGCCTGAGTGTCTCATCTGTTCAGAAGCACAGAGTACTGACCAGCAACCTGATTTCTATTGCTGCTTCAGTTTTTTGTGCTTGTGAAAGAAAGCAGTCTATAAATTGTCATCAGTACATAAACCATCTTGCTCAGCCTTGGGGGTGTCCTTTGTAGCAGAAATTCTCTCTCCATCACTTAAGGAAAAGAAGGGATATATACCACCAGGAAAGGTGATGCACAGTGAACAGAAACATGACATATGAGCAGTGTAGGTAGGATCATATGGTTAGTCTTTCTGTAATTATGCCCAGAAAAACATCTTGTAGTTACAAAACCGCAAATAGATCACAAGGATAACTGAAAAAAAACCCAGGTAAATTTTTGTAATATAGATAATAAAAAATAAAGAGGCTGTTTCAAGTTTTCCTTTTTACCAGTTAATTTTTACTTCAAGACAAAAAAAATTGAAACTTTTCAGTAGAGCAGATGCCCATAATCCTATCAATAAATAAGCACTGGGTTAAACCAGCAGAATATTCATTTGGCATCACTAGAGGTGTAACTGAACTTCACCAAATGAAAATACTTTTTAAGGGTTGTTAAGTGCCTTTTTGGGAAAGCTATTGATTTTCAAAACTATCATTCATTTGTTTGTTTTTAATAGAACTTTGGCCAAAGAAAATTAAAATTAGTTCCTACCATAAAAGCATCCTTTACATATACACAGTGACTATGAGACAAGACCCTTTTAGCCTGTTTTCCACTCCTTGGTTACCTCTGCAGCTGCTCAGTACCCTCTATCTGCATATCACCATTAGATCGACAGTTAATGAAACCACTGACCAAATTCAGCCAAAAACTACAAAGAAGGAGAGGTTTGGAAGATGTTAAGTAACAACACACTCATGGAATAAGCAGGAAGGGAGAAAGGTGAAATTATACCTATGTCTCCAGAGAGGGAGGCACCATAGTATTAGCCTGTATTTCTTAAAGTCTAACACTTTTAATAAACATGCCTTACATATTAACTGAAGTATTATCAGTATCCCAAAACTTTACAGATAAATGTCAAGAGACCAGCAATATAATCAGCATGGTTAGCAGGAGTTGTTTTGCTGTCATTTTACTGGAGCAAAAAGATTTTGTATATGCCACAGAGCAGTGCTTGCATTTGTGAGTAAGAATCACAGAATCATTAATGACTTGCTAATAAAAGTTTGAAATTTTAGACCCCATTTTCCTTTCTCTGAAATCCTAAGGCTGTTCATAACGCCCTTAATCTATCTCACAAAGTATGCCAACCTGCCTGTCACCCATGTCTTCATGCAGACTGGGATAAACCTGTTATCAATGCTTGATAACATAAAAGAGACACTTGACAGTACCTTGGCACATCATCATACTTCGGCACACTTGTTTTTATTATGGTTATCTCATCTAATATCTCTCATGCTAACACTCAAAAATTTTAAATCTGAGTTTGCCAAGTTCCACATATAAAAGCAATTAGAACCAGTTCAGTTCATCCTTCAGACATTCATCTCACCGTGATCATGATTACTGTCCCTAATAAGAATATACATCTCATGACTTCTCACTGGTTTGGCAAACCTCAACCACTGGTCCAGGTGTTCAGCCACACGTTCATTTCAATAGAACTAATACTGTGCAATTTGCAGTTTACCAACTGGCTTGAAGTAAGCTTAACAGTTAATAATTCCTAGAACAAAAGGTAAAAGGGAGCTGCTGTTAGTATCTTCTCTGTTCTTTTGTTTAACACAAGGAACATGTCTTCTGTGAGTGAATTCTTCATTAGAGTAGTCAGTTACTTTCAAGGAAAATAGCTGGTGTTTATTAAAACTTCAGAGAGGCTGTCACAACTCTGGGTGAATTGCTGCCGTAATCAGTCATCCAATTGCTTACTGTTTGTAAGCAATAGCACAAAACAAAACCACTGCATGTTACACTTTTGAGTCTGTTCTTAGCATGGGGAGAGAAGGTCAGTATTAGGTATAGTTTTTCTGGGTAATTCTTAAGGCTTAAATCAATCCATTAGTAGCTACCAGTGCTAGGCATACTCCTACATTATGCAGTCTGATGATGCAGACAGATTTGCTCCCACCTGCTGTGATTCATGCAGTCCAGTCAGATAATACAGTAGCATTATTCAAAAAGCTGCAGCAAGGTAGTCTAATATTGGCCTTTCTGGCATTGCCTTCTAAAATATAGCCACATAATAAATATTTTTAGTGTAAAAAAAGTCACATGAAAAATTATCTTACTGTTTCTTTGGTGATCTTCTTGCACTCAGAGAAAGTAGACAAAATGTGCTTATAGATTTAATTATATATACACACATGCACACACATGCTTTTCTCCCTCTCTATCTCTCTAGCCAATATAAAGAAGTTACAGTTTATTTTCAAGGCTGTTTTTCCTCTTAGTGTATACAGCTATACTGACTCCTACTATGCCTGCAGTTTTGCTTTAATTTGAACATACCTTGTAAAGATCGAGTGGCAAACTCTGCAAGTTTCTTATGTAATTCATTTTTTTCCTCATCACTATGCAATACTGCATGATGGGAAACTATGCACATATTTTGGCTTATTAATTAATGTTGTTTCCCCCAATTCTCTCCTGAAAATGTATTCCCATTGCAGAATGTCTGTGCCAGTATTTAGAGCATATCACACACTTCAGACTACCTCTTGAAATTAGCAAGAATATTAAACCAATTTTAACTTCATTAAAGACAGTGTTAGATTAAAAAATATGCAGCAGTTAGGGATGCCATTTTTTTTCATCTTAATTTGGAGTCACATCACTTAAAAATCAACACTTGATTCCATGAGACATTCGAGTGTACTTGACATGGAGATTGGTTCTGGTGTTTGTATGGTTAATCTGCTGAGTCGTGACTACTTGTAACTGTCAAATTCTCTCCAAGGATAAATAATTAAAGCTTCTGGAAGAATAAGCACACAGGAAGCAGTGGAGATTGGATGTACGTAGGTGTTGAGGGCATTAATTTTTATCCAATCGCTGAATAAAAAGCACATTATTCATGCAACCTTGTTCATTCACTGCTACGTGACCTGCACTACAATAGAAGACTGCAGCATCCAGTGCTGAATTCAAGGCATTCAAGGCGAGGAAAGGACTCCAACAGTACCAGCACAGAAGAGCAAAATGCTACACTGTAGGTGTAGCATGCAGCCTTTGGTTAATGCTTTAGCTCTTATGACTAATGCTAGAATGACACAAAAATACTTTTTCTCATAGAATATTTTTCTTTGAGTGCAGTAAAAATAGCAAATATTAGCCTTAAGGTAGAAGGACCTGTTCACTTTCTTTTCAGCATGTATCTCCCACGTGTCAATGCCAACTATCAGGTAAAAAAATCCAAACTCATAGCAAATAATAAATAAAAGAATTCATTAATTGAATGCAATTCAAATGCAACGCCTTGTAGTATCTGTGGTACAAAACTTTTGACACAAAATGTTTCAATAAAGTGAATACTGAAAGGTGTAAAATCTACAGAGCAATTTTAGCTGTGAAGCTCAAAAAAGCCTGTTATAAGTTCCTGAGGGTTTTTAAAGCACAAGAACAACTCCCTGTTCCAAAATAGATTCCTCTGCCTTCACATTGCTATTCCTGTCCCATGTTAACTCACTACAAATTCTATCTTTGGCTTGATGCCTCATATGCCTGTTAACTAACTACAGTTAGATGAAATTGTTTATTTGCTTGAATATTTGTATACCACATACAAAGGTGAAACTCAAACAAGACTCTAGTGAAAAAATCAACCCATAAATGCTAAAATTTTGGGAGTCTATAAACGTACATTAAGGTCCATGGTTACTGGAAAGCAAGGCACCTGCTAAAAGTGTTCATATCATCTCCCACAACTACCTACTCACTCTGGCATTTTTAAATACCAGATCAGTTACATCATTCTTAGTAGCAGATGTAACAGCTTCATATCTTATATCCAAGCACAGGCACAAAAGATTTTAACTTTCATTTGTAATGAAAAATAATAGTCTTTTAGAAAGGCTTGAAAGCTGCAGAATTCCCTAATGACAAATTTGGGTGTTTGAAATGTTATCAGAATAAACACTCATTTTATTTTTACATAAAAACAGAACTCTCCACAGATTTCAAGCATACAGGAATGAGGGAAATTAATTAGTTTCTTATCACAAACCAAAAAAAGAAACTGAAAAAAAACCAAAGAGGTTTTAAAAACTAAAACCCCTGTTATTTAAATATATAAATAAGGTAAATTTTTAAAAAATATATTATATATAAAAAAATGCTACATCTGCAGAAAAAAATGGATGCATGTGTGAAAAAGAATTAAGGTCCTCACAGCAGGAAAAGAGAGAATCATATACAGGCAGTCAAGAAGCAGAAGAAGAAAACAGAAATTTGGATATCTATTAATGGTTGTAATAGAACAAATTTAATTTAGAAGTAATTGATAAATTTGAAAATAGCGAAGTCCTCAAGGAAACACATTAAACAATTTGTTGGAAAAACACTAAGTGTTTTATCCTACTGCCAGACTTAGAGAGTTTGGAGAAGCTCTCAGAGTTGAGAATGGTTTTTTCAAAAGCATTGCTATCAGACAGACTTAGGAATCAGCATGAAAGTTTGGATAACAGGTCACTCCTCCTCTCCTCCACCTGCATTAAAGCTAAGGATAGCATTGCAGAGCATAGGAAATAGGAAATTGAAAATGGCAAAGTTTGTCCTGCATGCTCTTCTTTGGTCACCCTCTTCACTGAAACTCTAGTACAAAAATGTATTGCTAGGACAGGATGACATGAGATGTAATTAATCAAAAGAACATAAAATTGTCCTGTGCCCCAATGATGTAGTACTAATGGTTACCATTGTTGTAAAACATTTGCCTTACATTTTGAAGGAAATTAATCAACATTGCAATAAATCATATTATATAATTAAACATTGTTAATGCTGGGAACCAAGATTACTGAGCTCCTAGGTAACGTCACATTTGTGTGATGTTAAGAACTGTGTGACATTACTTGGGAGAAAATAGCTTTCCTAATGTCAATAAAGAATGTAATATAATCTCCCTCTGCCGTTTCGAAATTGAAAAATGATTAACTGGAATGGAAGAGTAACAGAGGACTAATTCTCCATTTTTCATGGCCAGGTCATAAAATGCTGGTCATATCCATGATAGGTTCATTTCAGGGCTCAGCTCAAGAAAGGTTAGTAACCTGGGAAAAGGGCACTGATGATACTGCTGTAAGCCAGATTTTTTGACTGCATATTTTATGGAAAAGAGAATATTCTCTCAATGTTTGTGGCATAGATAAAAAAAAGAAAGATAAAGACTTTCAATTTTAAAAAGCTGGCTCTAAGATCACATAGCTTTTTAAATTCACTCTTGCCATTTGTGGTATTTGTGAAAATTCAATTCCTAGATATCAAGAGGTGGACCAACATAAGTCTTTTCTGAGGAACAAATAAAGGTGATGAATGAAAACTATGAATGTTTGCTTGGAAAGTTCAGATATGCCAGTGAGAATTCAATGTGTTTAAAATAGCCACAGAAAGCCATCTCAAGTATAATTATGGAATCTCAGCAGAAATGCAACGTGTCCATAAACAGTACAACTGTTGTTATCCCACCCATATATAGCACATGTTTCTGACACGTTAATATGCAGATTGCAGGTGGGAGTTTCCAGGTTCAAAGCTAGTTTTTCCACTGAGTGGCATGTTCCCAAAATTCATTTTCAACCCACCTAATTTTAGGCACTTAATGGAGGGGCTAAAGTTAGAAACCAAGTCATCCTAAGCTCTCTCTACAGGCTATGGAAAGATAGTGATAAAGGGCTGGTAAGATTTTACTGCAGCTGAATTACATCTAGTGAATGCCTGTTTAGTATTCAGACTGAAGCTATGTGCTTATTAGCAGATCAAATGTTTGAATATTGTTCAGAACAAACAAATTCCATCTAATCATTAAATGAGCTGTATACTTTCTCCCCTTATTCAATCTTCTCAATAGCTACTTCTGTGAACAGCAACTTGCTGGCCTTTTAATCATCATTCTTTCTCTGTTTATTATCTTTCTAAAGAGATAATTCTTCCTCCTTTCTCCTCTTGTTTCCTTAGGTAGCAAATAAGTAAAATCTACTCTCTAACATAGTAGCACAACAGAGTTGGGTTATTTTTGTAACTACAGGTGAATGAATGAGCAACTTGCCCACCTAATGGCTTAGATTACTTTAAAATTATCTGTAGCTCCCAAATACTTTGATTAGCGTTCAATAATTTTTTACTCTCACAGCCAAAACCTCTGCTGGAAGCCTGGGAAGGTATCATTATTTATCAATTTTACTCCAAAAAGCAAGATCTCTGACAAAGAACGTGTTGACAGTCACAGTTAAATGATTTTACAGGACGAAACAGTAAGTATTGAAAAATGGTAATAGGAAAAGTAAGGGCATTTATTGCCTTTTGCATCTCATACTAAAAATATGAATACAGGAAACCATATAGTCACTGTATGTAATGTAATGATACATTTTCCTAGCCAAATATAGTTGACTAAATCAAGGCAGAAACATGGGCTGCAACTGCAAAAATAGAACAAAGGAAATGTGGGGGAAAAAACCCAACAAACTCAAACATACTTGAATTTTAAATATCTTTTTATATAACTATCTTCTGATTACTAAGTTACAATACATACTTACTAAAACATTTATTTCAGAAAAATAAAAAACCCCAAAAGGACATATATCCTGAGACAAAAAAAAATATTCCTACAGTTTCAGTTCTACATGCCATCATAGCCACTCAGAAATCTATCCATAGAGCCTTCCTCATTACCAGTTTTGATATTCTAGGAAGTCCATACATAAGATACTCCAGGTATTACCTTGCATATTAAAGTATTTGTCATATATGCAATATACTAGCTTTCATTTGGAAAAAAAAAACCCATGAAACTTCTCCTTCCTTATTGCATCCTATGAGAATCTGAGAGGCAACTCCACAATCAGTCTTGCAGCAGACCTTTTCTTACCTGTGCAGGGCCCCACCACATTTACTGGAATTAATTGTGGATGTATACCGACACTATAAACACTATTATAAACACTTCAGAAGAGGTACTGTGTTTTCTTACTTTCACTGTAAGAAGATAGCAAAACTTTTGGAAGTGAAGTAATACATAAATGAATAAGTTAATTAATAAAAATACATTTCATGCAATTACAAAATGGAATGATATTTCAATTCTCTTGTGAAACTTTTACTGCTCGCTATTCCCTCGGATAGGATATGCTTTGCAGAATAATCTAAGATAAAGATCAGAACCAAGTAAACACATGCTTCTCTGATTTACAATGTTTTTAAGGAGTCCGTTAAGTTCAGTGAAGCCCATTAATTAATAATACGGAAGTAGAGGAAGATTACAGGAATTTTCCTCACCTGTTTTATAAGGCTTGTTTTAAACTCAGCAAAACAAAACATCTATATTCATTTTAAACCAAACTGAAATCCTGCTACCATTATCTTCCTTCTAATTCTCATCATCTTCACTATTCATATTTTAGTGACATATGTCATGCACCATAACAACAGTATAGAAGACACTGCATGAAAACAGAAAGAAAAAAAGGAAACACCCCCACACACACAAAACCCAAAAAAAACCCAAACAAAAAAAACACCACAGAAATTTTGCAGTCAAAGAAAATCCCATGCAGCTAAACCCTCTTGAAAGGATACCTGGATTGTATGAAAACTAGTGAGGAAGTAAATGCACATTTTGACCTCTAGGCTAAAAAATGAACATGTTCACTCTTAGGATGTGTACATACTCTTTAGTATACCACTGAGAGAAATTCACGGACATCTAAGAATGCAAGGATTTTATGCACATAACCCATCTCAATTCATGAATCTTCTTTCAACACTAGGAAAAGTATGCTAGTATTTCATACATACACCAAAGCTGGGACTTAGTACTGTGTATAACAGAAGAACACAGAGTATCTGCAGGAACAGAATTAAAGCTGTGTTTTTCCTGATTTTAAATGGAGGAGGAGAATTTAATTCAAAAAGGCTTTTCTGTCCCTGGAAATTATTTGCACTGGGAGAGTACTAGACAGTTGCCTTCCCAACTAATAGGTCCTGAGAATATGGTTGCATGTGTGATTGCAGTGGAGAACTCCTGATTGAATTATTAAAGAGAACTTGACCTCCTCCCCACTCATATTTTCAAGCTGCAGAAAGAGGCATCCTCCAATTATAAACAGGGCAGATTGAGATACAACAATTGAATGGTAAGGAACAATCAGTCATAGATCTCACTCAGAGTGCCACAAATATGACATTCAACCATCTCAAAGAAACTGCGCTCACGCTTACCAGATGCTAAAACATCCACTTCATTTAGTTTTGCCTTCTGCACAGTGAAAAATATTGAAATTTTGTAGTAATTACTGTCAAACTCACAGCTCTAATTATATTCTGCCATTTTAAAGTGCTTGCATATGCATTTAATACTTCCAAAGATGTCACCCTAAATACTGACATTTTCTGTTCATTCACAGAACATATACAGCACTAATAGCCAATGCAACAGCACTTTAATGTAAAACAAATCACCAAGTAAAGTAAGGTTCAAGCAAACACTTTTGCATTTTAAAATCTGAGGTACACCTACATATTTACATTTGCATTGTTGCAAAATACCCAGCTTCTTCCTTTTAATCTCCTTCATGCAGCAGGAAAAACTCCGACAGCACCAAAATGCATGTTGAGGAACTGCTGAGTTTAGATTAAGCTTCAGGCTCTTCCCTTCTATCGTTATTTTGATCACCATAAAAGTGAGCCAAACGCAAGGGCAAAAATAATTTGATCCTCTTACTGTCTAAATTCTCTTACGCTTTGAATTGCCATAGTAGAGTAGGTTCAACATTTGGTTGCTGGATTGTACAATCCATATTGCAATTTATATACTCTCTAAAAAAACTTCATCTTGAACAACAGTTGGAGCAAAACACATCCTCATCCTGTAACAAGTTGAAACTGGAATATACAAAACATTCCCTACTGATAAAACCATATGTCTTCATCTGACATGTTGTATTTATAAAAGCTCAATCATATGACTGACTATATTAAAAAAAGGCAACATATTTAAACAAATTTAAAGCCTTACTACCTAACTTATCTCCTGGAAGCTTCACAAAACTCGTATTTTGCAAGGTACTCTGAAACAGGACAAAGTGCTGTATTTCAGCAGTCATGAGGAATATGTGCTTTGAAAAATATGGGTAAACTATGGATTTGTTTAAGCATCTCTATCAGTCTTCAACTGATTGGTGAGGAGCCTTGCTACCACTTAATACCCTTCAGAAAGAACTTTCCCCTCTTGCAACCCACATCTCCAGGAAGGAGCTGACTGCATTACCAAACCAATTCAATGACAATGTTAAACTGCCACATTCCTAATTCCTACATTCAGTCCAGTGGCTCTATTTTAATTTTACCTTTTCAGAAAGTACAATATTGAACACCCTGAAGGTTAATTTTTTCCACTTTTCCAGATATTGGGTTGAGGGCTTAAATAAGGGGATATAGCTTCAAGTTAATTAAAGGCTGTCATTTGTTGTTGCTAATTTGTGGTAATTGGCTTTGGTTATGTACTGATTAAATAAATGAGAGCACATGTTTAACTAACAGATGATACATTACAGGACTGTTTCCTTTAATGTATCATCAATCATATGGAGCATTTTTTATAACAGGTTTATTTTAGCATTATGCCATTCCAAAATTCTTCTCTCAAGTCTTTTTTCTCCCCTTGTGGCTCCATATGCTGATTGAAAAAATGTTAAAAGATACCATGGTAACGCTCGCTATGCTATAAGACATATTGAAGAAAGTTTTCAGACTCCTCAGGCATAACTAAGACATTTAAAAAATGCACAATAATGTCAGAAAAATACTCCAGAGATATAGTGCTAGTATCCAGAGATACTATTTTGAGATTTCATAGACTTGTTAATTATATATATATTTTACATTAAGAAATTATAACACACAGTGAGCGGAAAAAGAGTCCCTAATGAAAGCCAATTTGGTATTTCACAGATGCAACACATTTTGTGACTTAAAATACAGTTCCAGTGCTCTCAAACTCTGAATTGGCAATTCTAAAGTCTAAACTTCACTGTGTAGCATCTAACTACTGATGTCAATGATCAACGTCATTAAAAAACAAATGATATGCATAAGTATTAATTTGAGGGACAACAGGTTAATCTGGCTGTAAATTCAAAAGCACATACTGGTTTTGTCTTTATGGAAGTCCACCTCTGTCATCAAAGACCTAGATGACCAGCCATACTGTTTAGACTGCTCCTATTCCCTTAAAAATCAAACTAACCCTGTCTTCACTGGGGGCTCCCTTGCAGCAGCACAGATTAGTAGCTGATATCAAGCAGGAGAAAACAGCAGGATCAAGCCAGAACACAAATCCCATATGCAGCCTTTCTTCTCACAAGAAAAAGCACACATCTAAATCCATACTATGCTTGCACAGTTCTGCCAACTGGAGCCCACGGAGAAAGAGCTCCATCTCCTGCCTTCAGGCTGGATAATAGTCTGAGTTCACACTTACTATTTCATTTTCTTTCAACTGCAAACCCACCCCACATATGATACTAATATATAATAGTAATAACACAGCAGTGTCTTCTGCAGTTTTCCAACAGGACTCATTTCAGATTTGTTTTGTACTATGCATATGTACAAAACGGTACACATACCTGACAACACAATGTCTCTGAAATCCATTTTTTCTGAAATGAAATGAAATGAAATGAAATGAAATGAAATGAAATGTTTTGTATCTGTCAAGTCTCAAACTCCAAGTATAACACTGTCTACCCAAAGCAGAATAATTTTTGTAAGGAGGTTGTGTAACACTGAACCAAAAAAATAAAGTGACTTAATCTCAAGCAACAATTGATTTACTCAATGTCCTGAAACACAACCTCCCCCCCTTTACTCCCATTTTTATTTTTTCTATCTTCCCAAAACCAATTTTTAAGTCCAAAACCAAAGTACATTCTCAGTGGTATATATTTTATGGCTTCTTTTAAAAGTACTGTTCCAGATTTATATCCTTACCATACTGCAGTTGCAAACCAAGAGCAGTTACAACATCTAACACAGTTCTTTCTACATACAGCTGTAGGTTTTGATAGTAAAGTTATACTCCGTAAGAAAGCTACATATATCAAAGACTAAGCAATGATCTTAATATATCAATTTATAAGGTAATTTATTTACCTTATGTGAGGTAAATAAATAAGGTAATTTATGAGGAACCTGAAAGGGGAAGCTCGGACCAGGTTTTAATGAGTATGGCAACTGTGTGTTGCACATTGCAGTTCAGTAAAAATGTGTCTGTCATTTCCACACCCACTGTCCTTTCCATAGAAGATAAATTTATGACACATTTTGGCCAGTCCTTGTTCTGTGCCATACAGGAATGGAGACCCCAGGATGCATTCTGGCAGGCACATCCCACAGGCATAGATATACACACAGCTCCACAGTGCAGATTCAGTTGAAAATGTGAATCAAACTTACACATTCCCACCCCTCCGCCTGTCAAACATTTGCACTGCAGTGGTTATGTTACCAAGCACCTCATTCCAGAAGGCATGTAAAAAGACAAATTACAGTATTTTTTCCTGTCCTCACAAAGAATCAAGCTATTGTTTCCCACAGCCTTTAATGTTTCATCCAAAATTAAAATCAACATGGCCAGCAGTAAGTAAAGCGATTTTTTTTTTTAATAGACGATTCATAAAGTCTGAACTACCAGCAGTATTCTGAGAATCAGTGCATCATATAACCTCTGTCCTGAGGCTGAAGGCAGGGAGAGTCATGAGGGTTCTAGCTCTGTGCTGTACAGCTGGTAGCATGAGTGGCACCAGTGGGTCAAAAGTAGCATTGCTGTGCCAGAAATGCAGGCGATTCCAGCATCACAAAAGGGAGGTTGAGTTGGAAAAATGGCTGGGGTAGAATGGAAATGGAAATCCCTCTAGCTCCCTCCGTAAGCTGGCACAAAGTTCTGGCAGGGTTTGAATTTACAATAAAAGACAAAAGAGGAGGTATTACAGACACGACAGTTCTAAGATCCAGCTGAAAAAGGTTAGTGTCAGGGAAAAGCAAGGATCAACAGCTCCCTAAGGAAAGGAGTGCTGGGACTCCAGTGTGGTGACACAGACAGCAGGTTTAGGGTCCTGGGCCAGGCACAGGCGTGCCTGTGACACAGAGGGAACTGCAGCTCAGGCCAGACCCAGCTAGAAGCAGTTCCTGCAGGCTAGGCTTGACCCCAACACATTCTCCCCATGGTGCTGCCTGAGAGCCTCTTCCCACCACTGTCACCAGTGGGAAGGGGTCATCAGCAGCTGCACTGACTCAGCCACCACAATCAAGTCCACCCAAAGGGAGGCATGTTCCTGCAACTCACAGACCACGAACACCATGGTCTGGGAACACCAGAAAACACCACCCTATACAACAATTGTTTCCAAATCTGCAGTCAGTCCATGCTTTGAACCTCTGATAAAAAGATTATGCCCCAAAGCAAAAGTTCTAAAAAATTATTTAAAAAAAAACAGTCGGCCCGGGGCCCAATATTTTGAGCCTGCATGCCTTTTTTACAGTGATGATAGGTTCCTGGGAGGAACACCAAGGTGCAGGAGCTGCACTACCAGACTAAGCCAGCAGAACCTTGCAGTTTGGTGTGCTCCAGCATGAGGGAAAGCTCACAACATGCATCTAATTATCAACAGTGGAATAAGATGTAAAACTACTTGAAAAATATTATGAAACAAAACATGCGCTGACATTCTATTGTTCACTTACATCTTAGTCCAAAATCTGCTGAGATGGCTAAAGACTTTTCACTGATTTCAATCAAGTTCATATGAATAGTTAAGAGGTGGGAAGGGAAAATCCCATTTTTAGCACATCTGCAAGATGGCAAAACAGGACCTGACTCAGTATCCATGACAACACCACTAATATTCCACTAAAAACATGAAAAGGCATTAAGTTTTAATACCTGTAAGGCAAGATGAATCAGTTTGACTGTGTTTCTCTTCTGTGAATTTGCTGAACTTTTTCTTTTTTTTTTAAAGATAAGCCTGTAAATGCATGCAAGTAATGATCTACAATTCAAGTATGGCTAAGAAGACTTCAATCAAGGATGTTCTTAGGAAAACTAACAGTTTAGGGCAGAGGCAATCCCTTTCATTACAGAAAGGGATACTGCTGTAAAAACAGAAGAACATTTCAAACTGAGCATATTTCAAATACATGCCATTTCTAGAGGTGAAGTTATCTGGAGAAGGCTCGTTTCATATCAGATTTGTAAGATGGCTCCAGGAACAAATGTTCTGAGTGAAATGCAGAGGTTAATTTCATTTACGTTTTTAGTCTGAGAAGGAAGAAAGACAGATTCTGACAAAACGTATTTCCAGGTAGAATCTTCTTCCCATCTATGTTGTAACTGTTAAATTATTTCCTATATAGATACTGCATGATAATGTACAATGGAAGAGTTTAACTGATGGGTATTTTTCTTTACATGAATGACTAAAAAGCTGATGGAAGGTGGAAGGAAGTGTTGAGCACTAAGAAACTAAAAATATGTATACTTAGTTGTGAGCTTTTATAAAGGAAGTTTACCTGCCAAGACAAAATCAAAATTTTGTGTACTCCCTGCAATAGACAACTTTTCAGTATCTAAAATAAAGAGGGGAGTCACCAGGAACTTTTGAAGTGGAGACATATAAGCAGGGAATTAAACAAAAAACAAAAATATAGCATTAGCTTGCAAAATGCAGGATCCAAAATCACAGGGAATAATTCAAATAGCTATTCAGTGCAAGGCAAATATTTTGAAATAGGCCAAGCTGAAAATGACCACTGGAGAACAATAAATTAGATGAGTTTCCTTAAAGTAAAGCAACAGACTGACCGAAGTTCTGGGATAATGTATTCTTACAGGAACAGAAAGAATGAGATAACCACAAATGACTGAGAAAATCACTTTAGGAACAGTGTATTTCACACAGCACATGTTTATCCCACAGAAGAGTGGTAAGTACTGCTGTGAGCTTAAGGAAGATGTTCATAATAAATATAAACCAGTTAGCTCCATTCATTGTATCCGGGATAGGACTACATATCCAAGAAAGATACTTAAAATCCAAAAAGACAAAGGAAATATTCAGGCTGGGGAAAATACTAAAATATTAGTGTATGTAAGCAGAATTGCCTGTTCCCAGAGTTTCTGAAAATTAAGTTTTGTTTAATGCCAACAAAATAAAGGACTGATTCATAATGCCAGCAAAAACTGACACTAATTAAATGTGCTGCATTTTATCCCAGTTCTACCAGTGGTCCAAAAAGACCACAGCCCTGGGCCTGACTCATCACTGAAGCTTTGGTGCCACACACAGAGTGGAGAAGGGAAAATCTGTCATTTGTATAGGTGGCTCCTCAAAATGGGGAAACCCTGCTGTCTGACAGGAAGAGATTTTACATTTTTTATGGTAATGGGGTGGGAACTCTGGTCCTTTATGTTCATTTTATGACATTTAGATCCTCCTGCCTTCCAAACCTTTGTAAATGTTCCCACACTGGGACACAGGTAATAAGCACAAGAATTGCTATTCTTTGAGATGAAAATGTAGGTGTTCCCTGCCCATTATCTTCAAAAATTCTGTTATCATCCAGTCTTCTTCAAATGGGAGCACACCAATTAATACTGTCTTAACCAAAACCTGCAAGCAAAGTACTGGCTCTGACAGATAAGCTTGTCATTTACCATGAGATCAGTGAGCCCTCCAGTGGCTATTTTAAACCTTAAATTGTAACAATAACCATAAGAAAAAATATTTGTAGGTATGTGGATTATTCAGATTACATTTGATTTCATTTGTATTCTGTCATCTTCTACTACTTTAACTAAACAACACTTTGGGCAACCTTCATAATACTTGCAAACAGATGTATTTTCAGCTCACAAACACTTCCTTTCACTCCTGTGTATGTGCAAAATTTTTAAGTGATACATTTTAAACATTTTAGTAACTTCACAAAAGTCAATGACCAATATTTATGTAAGGGAGGGAATATCGATGCATTGGGCTCAAAATCAAAATCTTAGCCTACAATACTGTAGGATATAAACCATACCTCTTGAAACTACAAACATCTAGGACAAAGAATAAATATTCACAGGCTTTTTCAATGTAAAACCCAGCAGGTAGCAGCTTTAACATAAATAAAAAATGCTTCTTCTCATAAAGGAACTTGTTCAGCCATGGAACTCCTTGCAACAAGATACTGCAGAGAGAAGATATTTGGCTCAAAGACTACCTGAAAATCCATGAAGCAAAAATCCATATGGGCAAAGAAATCCTTCATCAGAATCTAGCCTAAGCTGGGAACGTGTCATTACATACTTTTCTGACTCTTATGCTCTTCTATTACAGAAGGTAACCACTAGACTAAGCTGCTTGGCTAAAAGGATCCTTCCTCAGGTCAAGCACTGACATATTAAAGTTTAAATAAAACCTTACTCAAAGTATTTAAACACTTTTGGAAACACTGTATGAAAAATATCCAGTAACTGAAGAACTCTCCACTACAGATTTTTTGCCCTTGATCCACTTAAAGACACTGTCATGTTGCACAGCT
Organism: Dicrurus megarhynchus; assembly: GCA_013399195.1. Taxonomy (NCBI): domain Eukaryota; kingdom Metazoa; phylum Chordata; class Aves; order Passeriformes; family Dicruridae; genus Dicrurus; species Dicrurus megarhynchus. The sequence goes on from VXAD01006005.1 coordinate 442,295, forward strand.
TCCATGAAAAATCTGAGCAGGACTGTGCCTCATTTGAGAAGATCTTCTTCTGGTTGATTCTCCAGTTATTATACAGTATCATCCTGAATTTGTTATATGAGCATTGGTTGCTATGGAAATCATCTGCTAAATTCTGCATTATTGATTTTGTTTAACATGGGAATTGAATCATAGAACCATTAAGGCTGGAAAAGACCTTCAAGATCATTGAGTCCGACCTTTGACAGAAGTTGATGTTGTCAACTAAACCACAGAATTGCCATGTCCAGTTGTTTCTCGAACAGCTCCAGGTTTGGTGACTTCACCACCTCCCTGGGCAACCCATTCCAATGCCTCGACAACCCTTTCCATGAAGAAATTCTTCCTGGTGTCCAACCTGAACCTCACCTAGCACAGTTTGAGCCTATGTCCTCTTGTCCTGTCACTGGTTGCCTGGGAGAAGAGGCTGACCCCCACCTGGCTACACCCTCCTGTGAAGCAGTTCTAGAGAAGCATGAGGCCTCCCCTCAGCCTCCAGGCTAAACAATTCCAGCTCCCTCAGTGGCTCCTCAAGGGATTTGTGCTCCAGACCCTTCACCAGCTCTTCCCTGAACATGCTGCAGCACCACAGTGTCTTTCTTGTAAGTGAGGGACCCAGAACTGGACACAGGATTCAAGGTGTGGCCTCACCAGTGCCATGTTCAGGGGGCCATCACTGCCCTGGTCCTGCTGGCCACACTATTGCTGATACAGGCCAGGATGACATTGGCCTTCTTGGCCACCCGGGCACACTCCAGCTCATGTTCAGCCACTGTCAAACAGCACCCCCACATCCTTTTCCACTGAGCTGCTTTCCAGACAGTAGCACTCACTGCCTGGAGTTTGGACACAAGGACCCATCACTTCACCTTGTTGAATCTCATGGAATTGGCCTCTGCCCATTAATCTAGCCTTGTCCAGATCCCTCTGCAGAGCCTTCCTATCCTCCAGAAGATAAACACTCCTGCCCACTTTGGTGTCACCTACAAACTTACGGAGGGTGCACTCAATCCCCTCCTCCAGACCATTGATAAAGATGTTAAACAGGAGTGGCACCACTACTGAGGCCTGGGGAACCCCACCAGTGACAGGCCACCAACTGGGTGTAACTCCATTCGCCACCACTCTCTGGGTCCAGTCTTTGCTTTAACTCAGCAAAGAGAGCCCCTGTCCAAGCCATGGGCTGCCAGCTTCTCCAGGAAAATTCTCTGGGAGACAGTATCAAACCCTTTGCTGAAGTCCAGGTAGTCCAGGTAGCATCCACACTATTTTCCTCCTCCACTGGGCAGGCCACCTGGTCATAAAAGGAGATGAGGTTGGTCAAGCAGGACCTTCCTTTCCTAAACCCACACTGGGTAGGCCAAATCCCCTGGTTGTCCTATATGTGCTGTGTGATGGCACTCAAGATAATCTGTTTTATTACCTTCCCAGGCCTGTATTCCCCGAATCCTCCTTCCAACCCTTCCTGTAGATGGACATCACACTGGCCAACCTCCAGTTGTCTGGGGCCTCCCTGGTTAACCAGGACTGATGATGAACGATGGAGAGGGTCTTGGTGAGCTCTCCCTCCACTCTGTCAGTATGCCTGGTGAATCCCATCCAGTCCCATACACTTGTGATTGTCCAAGTGGCACAGCAGGTCACTAACAACTTCCTCCTGGATTGCAGGGGTCTATCTTGCTCCCCAGCCCTGTCTACCTGGGCTGGCTGCCCTGAGGATAACTGAGCCTTCTGTTAGTAACTGAGGCAAAGATGCCATCAAGCAACCCAGCCTTTTCCTCATCCTTGGTCACAATATTCCCCCTCTTCATCCAATAAAGGATGGAGATTTTCCTTGGCTGTCCTTTCATTGTCAATGTATTTATAAAGGCGCTTTTTATTATCTTTCACAGCACTGGCCAGATTGAATCCTAGCTGAGCTTTTGCCTTACTAATCTTCTCTCTACATGACCTATTGACACCCATGCACTCTTCTTGAGTTGCCGGCCCCTTCTTCCAAAGGTGGTAAACTCTCCTTTTTATCTGAGTTCCAGCAAAAGCTCCCTGTTCAGTCAGGCCATCTTCTAGCAAGTAGGGAGAGCCTGCTCCTCTGCCTTTAAGACTTCCTTCTTAAAGCATGTCCAGACTTCCTGGAACCCTTTGTTACTAAGCGCTGTTTCCCAAGTGATTGTCTGAACCAGTGTCCTGAACAGGCCAAAGTCTGCCCCCAGTATTCTCAAGGTAGAGCTTTTGCTGACACCCTTCCCTATTTCACCAAGAATTGAAAACTATCATCTATTCCCAGGATGGCCTTCAACTACCACATCTCCCACAGCCTTTCTCTGTTTGTAAACAGCAGCTCTGGCAGGGCATGCCCTGGTAGGTTCCCTAACCAGCTGTGTCAGGAAGTTACCTTCCGCACTCTCCAGGAACCTCCTAGACTGTCTTCTCTCTGCTGTGTTGTCTTTCCAGCAGACATTTGGCAAGTTAAAGTCTCCCACAAGGGCAAGGGCTAGAGGTCATGAAACATCCACTGATAGAATATTTCACTTCATCCTGGTTGGGTGGTCTGTAACAGACTCCCAGCAGGATCTCTGCCTTGTTGGCCATCCCTCTGATTATCACCACAGGCACTCAGCCTTATCCCCACTGCCCCTGAGCTCTGTGCAGTCGAAACCCTCCCCAATGCACAGAGCCACCCCACCGCCTCTCCTTTGTCCCCTGTCCCTTCTGAAGAGCTCGTAGCCATCCACTGCAGCACCCCAGCCATCCCACCACATTTCCATGGTGATAACTGCGTCACAGCTTCCTGCTGCCAACGGCTTCCATTGTTGGTTACCCATGCTGGCTGCGTTGGAGCACTTCAGCTGGGCTGTCGATGTCAGACACAACACTGGCATGTCACCCCCAGGCTCATCAGTGTCACTTTTTAGATCTAAGCTGTAGTCTTTTGAGTAGGTTCTGATCACTACTTCCACAAGAAGATTCATAAAAACAGAATGAGAGAATTAAATCTCAGTGAAATGACACAGATCAACAACAGCCTCCAAGCTCTGCAAGGATCTGAATGGATCACAGACATTCGGAATTTCTATACTCATCCGCAAGCTGGGCTCTTTTATGACTTGGGAATAATTTATTTAAGAATCTATTCAAGGACACCTTCAAAATGCAATGCTTGAACCAGCACAGGAACTGCAAGGAGCATGCATCATAACTGACTCTATTTGTCAAGTGAGTTTATCCTCTCTCAGAAGGCAATCCTCAGTGATTCAGCTGGATTATTTTTAACACTTACGTTGTTTTTCACAGTCCTTTATGTTTTATTCACAGTCAGCTAGACCATCAAAACACAGCATCATTTTTTAGTCTCTCCACAATTTTGTGTGAACCAAAACAAAAAGAATCCATCTTCTGCATTTACTAAGGGGATGTTAATTAGCACACAAACAACACTTATGATAAAGTCCATCAAATTAAGTAAGGCAGTAAATTCAAATTTAACTATGTAAATTAAGGTAAATTCTGAAGATCAAACCTTCAGAGACAAATACTGTTAATATTACACAAACAAGCAGCCTGAAAGTGCTTTGAGGACTACTAGTGTTGTGGAATACTAGGCAAACACCATATGAAGCCAGAAAATAAAATCAGCAAATAAAAAATTAACCTGACTGAATATAAGAACTATGTGAGGCTGGTTTTCCACTGACTCATGGTTTGTGGCTTTACAGCCTCAGAAGGCATGTGCACCAAATGCTGAGAGATATTTATCCCTAAAGCATTTATGCAAAGCTTCTTCTGCCATGTAGATTCTCTGTCCAATAAGGTGCGAGTTTAACTGTAACATCATCCCCCATCAGAGTTCTTCTGCTCTACTTCTTTGCCTGTTATCATGAAACCTGCAAAAATTTACCAGTATTTGTCTTAAATTTGACCAAACAAGCCAACAGGTTCAAAAGCTAGTTGAGGATCAAAACTCATGAGAAGTACAATGTGTAAGCCTTGCTTCCATAAGAAACAATGAAAATATAAAACCACAGATAACGGTTCATCAATATGTGCTATGAATATGATTCACATTCAAATTACTCAAAAGTTATTAACTGTGTACATGATTATGACTCATGAAGACAGTACAAAAGGCTCCTTGACTCTGATCTTGCTGTTCTATTCAGAAAAATACATTCAAGCATCTGACATTAGTGTTTTGTAAGGACATGTTTGAAAACTGAAGCACAGTAAAAGTACATATAACTTATTTTTTTTAAATGTCTCACAGAACTGAACAGGAAAAGCTGCAGAGAATTTTAATCAGAGACTGCTGTGCACAATACAGATGGGAAATTTTGCATCTCCTCCTTCTGACAAAAAGCACAGAAAATGTTTTCATGTACTATAACTTACATCCAGAACTCTGCATATGCCTAGTTAAGGTGCACATAGGCCCTCCATTGTAACAGTTTTATTTGTCATAGCCCACGGATCTCTGGATGCCCTTAGTCACAAGCAAACAGCTTACATAGGGGATTTAAATCTGCTCCTGTCTAGATACACAAAATTATCCCCCACAATAATGTTCATACTCCATCTTTAGTTGTGAAGAGCCTCTGTGCTGACTACAGTCATGCTGTTCTCATACAGACTGCAGAATACCAGTGGCTCAATTTTAAATGTGCCTGTGTTACAGCTACAGGAGACAGAGAGGGAAGCTCAAGAATATTCTCTTTGTGTTCTGCCATTTTATCTTGTGTTTCAACAGCAACTTAATCACACCTGCTGCCCTAATCAGACAGGTCTCTGAGCAGGAGCTTACATTCCAGTTGAGCAGCTTGCTCACATTTCTCCTAACATACCTATAGCCCTAAGGCTATGTGGAATACTTTTTAGTCTGTGCTATGGCAAACTTCTTTTATAAATGCTTTAATACATGCCTTCAACATACTGAGGCAAAAATTTATGATAAAGCTTTTCTCGTCCATGAATATGGGTATTTGTGGTTTCATTCACTTCTGACCTGGTTCAGAAGCTTTGGAGTGAGGATTCAATTCGTCTTTTGATAACCTTAATTTTTTGATGCCATGATGATTTTTTGCCTTTTCTTTCATACCCCTTTTATACCTTTTTACAAGTTCTGTATTCTTAGTGGTTTTGTAGCCTACATTCTTGGACTTGTTTGTCAAGCTAGGAGACTAAACATTTTAGAAGCTTCGTAGCTAGGGATCAGTGCGCCCCAGACCCCAAGGTCCTCTCCAGAACACATTTTGTAAACTAAGATAGAACCATCCAGGGGAAGGTTCCTTGGGAAGGGGGGCTCATTCAAGCCTCTCATTGGGGAATCTTTGATAGATATAATAATTAGTCTGACCTATAATGTTATACCCAGTCTTTTGTGGGTTAGCATTGCAGTGTGCATTGAGGTGCATTTGACCTGGATGTAGTGCACCTAAGGATCCTTAAAATAAATACAAAGGTAAAATCCCTTTTTCCTTTCGAACTGTGTTTGACTCTTGATTTTAAGACCAGGAAAAGGCATCACTTAAAACTAACTTCTTTGAATATAAAAACATATAACAATTAAAATTAAAAGGTCATTCTAGAACACTGGAGAGAAAAAAATTACTTTCGTTCTACACTCAGTGTTTGCAAAAATTACAGTGGGAAAACATAACTAACACAACCTTAGAAAGGAGGCCTCAAAGAAACCACTGATCGGAGACAGGATCAGCTTGACCTAAAACATTACTGCAGAAAGTATTTTTTTCTGAAATGTTCTAAGACATTTAAATTATGTACTGGTAGAAAATGTTTCCTAAGGTCTAGCACAAAGCTGCCCTGACAAAGTTCAAGCATTTTTGTTCTCTCCACATTGTGTACAGAACAGTTTATTCCCTTCTTTGCAATGTGACTGACACAGCCTTTGTGTGTTACAGTATCCTGAAGACAATGATGAAGAGCCCTGTTTCACACAGTACCACACAATGTGGCTGAGGCTGGACCTCTGGAGGTCATGTGGTTTGACATCCCTGCTCAAGCAGGGTCACCTACCGCCAGTTGCCCAGAATCATGTCCAGATGGCTTTGGAAGGTCTCCAAAGCTAGAGACTCCAGCAACTCTCTGCCAGTGCCCCATCTGCCTCACAGTAAAAAAGGCTTCCTGATGATCATGAGGAATGTCCCATGTTTCAGTTTGTGCCCACTGCCTCTGATCCTTCCACTGGGCACCACTGCAATGAGCCTGATTCTGTTCTTCTTTGCACCCTGCCTTCAGGTTTTCATCTTTGTAGCCCTTCACTGAACTCTCCCTAGCAGCTCCATCTTTCTCTTGCACTGGGGAGCCCAAAGCTGGGCTCCAGCAAAGGCCTCACTTGTGCTGTACGGAGGGGCAGGATCACCTCCCTCAACCTGCTGGCAACACATCCTACTGCAACCCTGGGCACTGCTAGACATCCTTGCTGCAAGGACACAGTGCTGGCTGACATTCAGCTCGGTGTTCATCAGCATTCCCAAGTCCTTTTCTGAAAAACACATCTCCAGCTGGAGGGTTCCCACCACATACTGGTGCCTGTGGTTGTTCCCCCTCCCCCAGGTGCAGGACTTTGCTCTTTCCCTTGTTCCCTTAACTTCATGAAGGTCCTCTCAGCCTATTTCTGCAGTTCCTTGACCTGGCAGCACAAGCCTGCAGTTTCTCAGTTACTCCTCCCGGCTAGGTGTCACCTGTGAACTTGCTGGGAGTACATTCTGCCCCACTGTGCAGGTCATTAATGAAGATGTTGAAAAAGCTCAGGCCCAGTTTTGACCCCTGGGACACACATCTACTTACTGGTCTCCAATTAGACTCGTGTCATGTGTCACCATACTCTGTGCCCAGCCATTCACCTGAGGTCATTGTCTGCACAGCCAGTCCATACATCAACTGCTTCTCTTTGAAGGTATTACCCAGAGTCAAAAGCCTTACTGAAGTCTACAAAAACAATGACTGCTGTCTCCTTAGCTCTTTAACAAGTTGGTCAAGAGCATGATGTCCCCTTGTTGAATCCATACTGACTACTCCTGATGCCTTCTCGTTGTTCACCTGGAAATGATTCTCAAGCTTAACCATTCAACAGGTTTAACCATTTAGCAAACTTACTGCTTTTTTTTCAGTAATTTTACAAATGATATCCCTAACACTACTATTCTCATTTTAGGAAAACGAAAGCAAATTAATAGTAGAACTTACAAGTTCCTGGTACTGTTTATCATCCTCCAGAGTTTTAAAGTCCTGTCTAGGAAAAGAACTGATGAAAGCAGAAGCTGAAATGACACTCCAGTATTAAATAAGTAAACCTGAGTTACTAAAACCATTATGTTAGTTTTTTAGCTCCACCAGGTGCCTGACAAACACACTCAGTCAGTCCTGAGGAATAGGGATTTTCAAATTAATCAGACAGATCTCAAATGTGATTGCATAGAGATCTGTCTAAGAATCATTTTGATACTCTTCAAAATTATGATTGAGTACTTGCAACAGAAGGAAAAGTTGTTTTAAAGGGACCCCAGGTTTTCACTTCTGAATTATCTCAATGGAGAAAGGCTTACACAAAGCCTTACATAAAGGTCAATTTTCTCTCATGTTCAATATGCGTGAGAAAAGCAGAAAGCTTATAAAGACATGGAGACAAAATGTCTTTCATCCAGTAGAACCCATCATGGTGGTTTAATCTTTTTTTCCATTGATACACAATGACATTCCTAACAGAAATCATTGTGTACATTTTCCATTGATACACAACGACATTCCTAACAGAAATCATTGTGTACATTCTGCCTCAATGTCAAATATTTAAAAATAACAGTTGTGCTGCCTGAAATAAGGCTAAAAAACTCCAAACCTCTCTATTTCAAATAATCCAACCAAAACTTTAGAAAGCTTTCAAGTGGTCTGTACTTTCACAATTACACCAGAATATATATTCCTTTGTTACATGAGTTTCACACATTTAACTATACCAGTTCAAGAACACTGACTTCATTTTACCTGTAAATGACCTGTGCCCGAAAAGCTCTAATATGCAGTCCCATTAAGAGAAAAATACCACTGCTAGATTATGATAAGCACTCCCTTTTAATGATTATAATGGTGTGAAACTGACTTAAACGTTATTGTTTAAGACAAGCTGCAGTGCCAGCAGAAACAATGCTGCTAAAAAAATCATCCCTATTACCCACGCATGTGTATCGGCGGTCATGCATCACATGGCTTTGGTTGTTTTTTTCCCTCTATCTGTTTTCAGACACATGTATTACATAACCCCGGGCAGTACCCACGTTTCTGGCAGCACCATGGAAGCAGAAACTTCTTGACTTATCTCCTTTTTCTGCAGAGGCCCAGCAAGGAGAGGAGAGAGCAGCACACCATAGGCAGGGGGCATGGACCCTGAGGGGAAATTTAGGTTTCACGTTAAATAACTCTTCACTGCGAGGGCGTGAAGCACTGAACAGGCTGCCCGGGGAGCCTGTGGATGCCCCATCCCGGGGCGTGTTCAGGGCCAGGTTGGATGGGGCTGAGCAACCTGGTCTGGTGAAAGGTGTCCCTGCCCACGGTGGGACTACATAATCTTTAAGGCCCCTTCCAACTCCTCACCACTCTATGGCTCTATAATTCTATGAAAGCAACCGTGAGATCGCTCTTTCTGGCCCCGTTCCCACCGCGCTTATCTCATGCCGCAGGGCAGAAACAGCACGCGTATCAGGGGAGCTGCAGCGCCTCTTAGCAGACCCTGGCGGCCTGCTATGCACGCATTCCCAGGGAAGCGTTTGATGGTTTGCTTCGCTGGGTAAGGATCTTTGCAAACTGAAATCCGGTCCGCAGTTCCCACCCTGCTCTGGGCACACCTGCACCCCGAGTTTTATCTGTTTTCACCCTGAGCAAGTACGACAAACGCTGCGACCACTCCCGACACCTGCAGCCCACGGCACCATGAGCTTACAGCAGCTACCCGGCAGCCAGGGGCCAGCACATTTTTAATGTGAACGCGACGCTTTGTTAAGAGGACTGAGGCGTCTCTCCCTCGCTGCCCTGAAAGAAGTAGGCCCCCGGGACACCGGGGACCCAGCCAAGCCGAGCCGAGCCGGGCCGGGCCGGGCCGGGCCCTGCCAAGTCGGGCAGGGCAGGGCCAGGCAAGGCCGGGCTGGGCCGAGTCGAGCACCGCAAAGCAGTGGTGGTGAGCGCCGGGCCGAGCTGCGCACGCGCGGACTGGGCGCGGCCTTCCCAGCCGCCCCGCCGTACGCTCTAGAAACCGCTGGAAGAGCCCGCGCCCGCCCCGGCCACCGCTGACCAATCACGGGGCGTCCGCGCCTCTTCCCCCACCCCCCCCGCGCCCCCCTTTCCTGCCGGCGCNCCGCGCCCCCCTTTCGTGCCGGCGCCGCCGCTCTGCCTGACCGCCACCGCCCGTTACGTAACGTTCCCCCGCCCGCCGCGCCTGCCGGGGATTGGTTGGGAGCGGCGAGCGCGCGAGTCACGCGGAGGCGGGCTCGGGTGGGGCGCGGCGGCGCCGCTCGCGATTGGCCGGCCCCAGCGAGAGCCAATGGGAGCCGAGCCGCTGGATTCAAACGTTGCGGGGCGCGTAAGGGGACAGTTAGTGCGCGAGGTGTCCGTGAGGTCTGTGCCCGTGCCGCTGCTCCAGCCTGTGCTGCTGCCCGCCATGGCCCACAAGCAGATCTACTATTCCGATAAGTACTTTGACGAGCAATATGAGTACCGGTAAGAGGCTGCGGGAGAGTGCGGGAGGGCTATCTGGATGGATTAGGAAGAGCCATTCCCTAGGAGGGCGGCTCAGGCAGGCGCCTTGGCTGAGCTGTGCGGGCTGTTCTCAGGGAATGAGGGCTCCGCCGGGGGAATGGAGCCAGCGAGGGCACAAGGCCAGGGGGGAGGGGCTGCGCCGAGCCTCTCATGGCGGGTTTCCGTGTGGCTTTGGACTGGCTGGAAGAAAGGGGTGGGTGACCCAATGCTGTTCTCGGCTGGTCCGGGCCGCTGGGCGAGCGGCCCCAGGGTGATGGTGGAGGGGCGGCACCCGCTGCGCGACTCCAGGGTGAGGGCTGTGGCAGAGCCTGGGATGGGGCAGCGTCGTCGGCCCCTGCCGACGAGGGACTGTTGAAGTTTTAACTCCTCTAGGCTTACTTGAAAACGGTATTACAAATATTTTAGAAGTCCTAAGTTCCTGTTTTTCAAGTAGCTTATACAGCAGCGTGTTGCTAGGAGCGCATGCTTCTCTCAGTGTAGCGTCATTGGAGTGTGAAGGGGTCTAAATCTCTTCAAGAAGGCAGTTTGACTTCCTGTGTAGTTGCTTTACAGATATAACGTTTAATACTCGTAAGGAATTTTAAACTGGATTCTGGGACGGGTTTCATAATCGAATTCATGCCATGACTCTCTACTCTTGTGTTCTTTATAGGGAAAATGAGTATTCATAACCTGCTTACTGTCTTTCAGTGCAAATCTATTCCAGTTTTCTAGTGTACGTTAGGTTGTGTGTGTATTTATTAATTACACCTCTACAGACACGTGATGCTGCCACGAGAACTTTCAAAACAAGTGCCAAAATCTCATCTGATGTCTGAAGAAGAGTGGAGACGACTTGGTGTTCAGCAGAGTCTTGGCTGGGTTCACTATATGATCCACGAGCCAGGTGAGCACATCTGAACAGAATTAGACAAACAAAAAAGTCAAATATCAACTACCTGGTGCTCACTTGAAGTATGTGATGTGTAACCCCTGCTGTGGGATCCATTTGGAATTCACTACTGAATGTTTGGACTCTCTCCTTACTATTTTAGTCCATTGCCAACAAAAGCAATGTGTAATCTTTATTTTCAACCTTCACATCCTGCTTCCAGACTTGCAAAAATGTGAGTCTTGTCCAAGATGTGTATTGTTTGACTGTATACAAAAAATACCAGACTGGACATTGTTCCTGCCTCTGCCCATAGAAATAGGCTTTTTGTGAGTTCTTAAATAACATGGTTATGCAGTGACTGAATCAAAGTTAATGTAACAGCAAATCTTTAAATCATAAAGCTGACACACCTACTTTTACATCCCAGGAGGCATTTAGAATTAACAAGATTGATAATAATGTAAGCTGGCTGTATTAACCAAAGTGGATTTTGCTGGTGTTTGATATGTACCTGGCAGTATCAGCAGTTTGTTAGTCTAAGTTACAGTAGCAGAGGTTATCAAATAGTCTAATGTAAAGAGACATTATAAAATACTCTGTATTTCCCCAGTACTTCCCTTCTGTAAGGACTTTAAGTTCATGATACTGCCAGCATTGGGTATAAAAATAAAAGCTTGACTGTTGCAAGGGTACTGCAGACTTGGTCTGTTATATATTACATGTGGGGCCATATTTGGGGTTACTAATTATTTATTTGAAAGTAAGCTTCAGCTATGATTCAAAATTAAAGAAATCCCTTTAATCAAGACTTGGACAAACTGACACTTGGCTCAACTTTTCTTTCTGCAGAACCACATATTCTGCTCTTCAGAAGACCTCTTCCAAAGGATGAGCAGAAATAAGCCATCGCCTCTTGAATCTTCTGGATCTATGTATATGAGTGTATATATGTTGGTAGTATTCAGTGAATACTTTGAATTTACAAAACATACATCCAAACCTGTGCATGAGCTGTATTATTCACAGCAACAAAGCTCAGTCAAATGCAATTCCAAGTAGGCTGCTATGATGTTCAAAGAGTGATGACTTATGTTTACTGTTAATGTAAGTGCCTCTCTGACTTGAATTGTGTTAATGTTTGTGTTGCTTGTTCTGATTAGCTCATCACTTGTTAATGTTCTGTAACTTTTGCACTCATATTTTCTGCTGTAATGTAGTATATTCAAATCTAGTAGTTCAACTGTTTAGTAGTAAGTAGGCTTAAGAAATAAACTATTTTTAATGTTCTATGAAACTTAAATGTCTGGAGTTGTAATTTACTGGACAAAACAAATATTCTTTGTCTAACATTTTTTAAGAGTATCTACTCCAAAAATCAAAAATAATTTGGTGAACCTATTCAATGATTACTTGGCATAAACTTAGGGTTGAGTAGTACTCAGTATTTCAAAGAGCTATATTTATGCTCCTTTGTTTGCCAATACCAGTTAATTTTCTGTCAAGAAGTTTTTACTCTGGTGTTTTAGCCTGCTCTTCCTGTCTTGCATTTAAATTGTCAACTGTGGCATCTTGGGACTCTAGCTGTAGCTGCACAACCAGACCTTTTTTTAAAAAAAAGGTGCTTCAGTGTATTGAGTAACTTAAGAGTAACGGGTTAATTTCAAAGTTGAATTGCAGTACAGTTGTGCAGAATTTGGAAGGCTAACAAAAGCAAGGTTGAAGTGTGTGCTCTCTATGTAATGTGTGCTCTCACGGAGACAGACAGAAGAAACCTGGAAAGTTTGAGGAAAAGAACCCTTGTAGTCTTTCCTCCAAAAGCTCCCAGAGATGTCTGTCTCAAGTGCTGGTCTGTATCAGGCCTGGTTAGAGCAGAGCTGGCCAACTCTGAAGCAGGCCCCTTCACTAAGAATTTTCCTGAGCTCTGCTTAAGTCATGCTTTTCCTCAGAACGTGACCACCGGAGTCCTGGGTGGTTGTCACCGATGCATGCCTGCCTTTATTCCGTGCTGTCCCTCCTGTGGGACGGAATCGGCTGCACCTGCTGGCAGGGCGGCTCGGACGGGGCCGAGCGCCAGNGGCGGCACCACTCGCAGTCCCCTGCCCCCTTCCCGGTTCTTTCCAGCGAGGAGTCGCTCTCCGGGAGCCGCCTGGGGCGGGAGACGCGGGCGGATCTCCTCGGCACGCGCCGAGCTGCCGCTCCCCGCCCCGGGGGCCGCTCACCAGCCCGGGCCGAGCGCGCCGGCTGACCATACACTTCCCTGGGCAGGGTAACTCCCACCGCGCCTTGGATCAGCCTTTGGTTCAGGACAGGGAGAAGAGTCCTTCTGGAAGGTCAAAACCGGGGGGGAGGGCTCGCTCAGGTTGGAGCAGAGCGAGTCGCTTCCTACCACTTGGGGTGGGGAAATCCAGACATTACTGCCAGTGAGCTCAAGTGTGGAAACCTCTTCTCATTTAGAGTGGAGGGTCTGCTGCAAGGACAGGTAGACATCCCAGGCATTCTAAGGCTGGGTGCCCAGATTCTAACCAATAGCAGTAGTGTTGCGCACGTGAACTTATTACCTGGTTCGGGGGCGTTAGTGATCAGCCTACAGTCACAGTTGCTTCCTGCGTGTTTTGATGACACGTCAGTAAACAGTTTGAGTCTCACTTCATTGTCCTTCCATATATACATATCCAGTTTAAGTCGATGGTAATTCAGAACAAATGGTAAACTTGTCTTAATAAGTTTGTGTTGTGCTAGAAACAAGAAGGCTATAAAATGAAGTGTTCGTTTCAGATAGACTGCCTTAAAATACAGATGTTCACAAAGACATTATTGTTACATACTTTCAGAGTTTGGTTAACAGTAATGCTAGTATATTTATGAATTTTAGCTTGTACCGTTCAAATATGAATTAAGAATTTGTACATTCGCATTTACTGCATCTTATTTTAAGCAAGCCTCTGTCCTTTATATAGCTTACCTTTGTGAGCGTTTAATGATAAATGAGGGTATTTAATGACTTTCCAGAGCAGTCACATATTTCTTCAAGTTCCTTGGTTTTGTTTTCACCTTATTTCTCCATTTCCTTTTGGTGAGGTTTATTGTTTTGCATGTTTTGTTAGAAGAGAGCAAACTAACACTTCCCAATGACAGTTAAGCTCAGAGACTGAGTATTTTTCACTTAATAACATTAATCTCCAAATGCATGTAGCCAAAAAACGTTTTGTTTCTCAGGGCATCAAGTTGTCAGCAGAGGTCAAACCATTTGTTCCAAAACACGCGGCGGTAACTGTGGCATGGTCAGAACCCTCAGAAGCATGTGTCTTTCCTAGGTACTTAACTACATGCTACCCATTTGTTCAGGAACCATCTTTGGATAAGTATGTATATTTTCTGAATCTTATTTCTTGGGGGATTTTAACCTTCTGGTTTTGAACATTGAGTAGTCTTATGAAGTCAAGGTTCCAGTACATTATTAGTCCAACTGTAGAAATGCTTCTGCATTATCTTCATGGTAATAGTTTTTTACATTTATGTTCTCTGGGCATATACCAGGTACCTTGTCTTTTGCTCACAAGGGCCTGTACTGTTACAGAGGATTGAGGCGGATTTGGTGGTCTGTATAATGATTGGTCTGGTTTTTGTGTGGTTTGGAAGGAGCTGAATCCAGTCCTTGGATGAAAGAATGGTTGTGTTATGACCAGGCTGAGGTAGATGTAGTTGTACACGAGGAAGAAGATTCTTCAAGAAGGTTTCTCATCCTGTAAATATATAATATATGGGGCCTCTCCTGTTCCTCCTCTCCACAACCTGTGCATCCCCAGAAAGGCAGTTTTACTGAAAATGCTGCAGGTTTCTGAAAGTTTTGGTGTTTTTCTATTAGAGCCCTAAACAGTATTCGTGGTAGGCTTACAAAAGTATTTTTTAACCCAGAGCAAACTAGAAAAAAGCATACATAGTAGGATAGGATCTAATGGAGTCTTATAAGAATCATGATGTTACATAGTTCTCTCATTGCTTCTCAGGACCCTAAGCATTGGATTACTTATACAATTACTGCAAAGTTATTGGTGTTTCCTTAGAAATTCAGAGCATTAGTGAACACAATCGTTTTAGGCCTTCATTTTATCCTACAGGAAATCTCAGTATTTTCAACCTATTTTCATTTGTACTAGAAATTTAATGTTGAGGTGAGTATGGCCTGTTCTATGCATTAGAGAAAGTCCACAGCATTAGCATTAAATCGATTACTATCAAAAAAATCCAACCCAGACAACAGTAGTCTTCTAATGAGTGTTTTGCCTTGTTGTGAGATGTAGTTATATTTTTGAGTCTCATTTGGTATATTTCTACTTTGTGTGTAAGCATTGTTTTGACTGCATTCTATCAGAATTGCAACAGGCAGTATGAAGTGTGTTATCTGAAGTCTCTTGTACTGATGGGAAAGTTTCTCTGTCGTTATCAACACAAAATTCTGAGGTTGTCAGCTTCGTGGTGAATAGTTTTAAAACCTGAGTGCAACTTTCTGAAGCTGAGAAATTTCTATTCTCCCTAATCAAATCTAGACTCCCTAAGTATATATTTCCTGGACAAAATGTAGAAGGAAATTGAAAGGGAGTTTTTGAGCATACATTTGGAGGAAAGAAGCATGCCCCAGACATGTTGTGTTTTCATAAATTGTGATGTTTACATGATGTTAATTATTATTTTGTAATTCTACATTGTATTTCATACATGTTTTATACTCCATAAAATGTTGTACTCCTACTTTGTTATTGTCATTTTAAGACAGGTTTTAATGTTTGTTTTTTTTTGCAGTCAAGTATGTGATGCATGTCATGTCTTTACACTGTGCTTTTGGTTTGTTTCACAAGGAAAAGCTTAGTGAAAATAAGCATGAAGAATCTTGGTAACCCTAAACAAGCATGAGAACTGTAACTGCAAAGCAGACTAGCTTTGACACCTGGAAATGGATAACATCTGTGTTTTAAGATATTTGCTTAACTACATGTTTTCCCAAAACAAAATTAATTGTTTTTGAAGAAGTCTGTAGCAGCGAGTAAATACTTAATTGAAATAATGTGGAATAGTTTCCTTTTGAAATAGAGCTTTCTTGTTAAACAAACTCTTTAGACAAGGAATGTGTCTGTCTAGGCAACAAGTAGGTGCTGAAGACTTGCCCCAGGATGACTTTCATTTCTTTCTCAATATCCATCACTTAGTGTTCTGGGAGATCCTGCCTTCCGTGAATACTCCAGCTGCTCTTACTCACCTGATGTTGTTGCAAATGTGTATCCAGTAGCTGGCTCACAGTATCAGTCTAACAACTCAACACACTATAATGGTTCAGGAATAGTCAGTGAATCTGCTGAGCAAACATGTCCAGTCAGACAAGAAAGTAAAAGTCTTTCAAAGGTGAGCCCATTTGTGTTTTTTTTTTTTTAATTAATATTAAATTCTTACTTTAAATCAGCCTTTGTAAATGTTTGGTTCATACTTTTAAAGTGAATCATCACTCTTTCTTCTTGCGGTGATCATGACTGGCATTTAAAGAAGATAGTAGTATAGTGTGCCCAACTTCAGAATACCAAAAAATTCATGTAATTCTACTCTTCAAATTAATACAGTTTTTCAAGCAGCATTTTTGGAACATGAGGGGAAATAATTTTTTTCCTCAGAAAGCAGCATCTAAGGCGGGGGGTCAGGGGGGAAAGGCCATTCGTTTGTGAGCTGTGCTTTCTTTTTTCACTCTTTGGGCGTGGGGAGAGGGGAGAAGGGCTTTCTTTAAGCCCAGTGGCAGCTTCCATGAACTTCACTTTAGAGACACCTGCTGTCTGTAATCATCTGTTTGACTTATAAGAGATAAGACCGCTTCTGTTGTTGAAGGATTTCCAAGACTTGCTACAGGTTGAAGGCAATCCACAAGAAAGGAGGAACTTGTGTTGCTGTGGAGAGGGAAGAAAGGTTCTTGTTAGAAATGTACTCTTTTTCAGTCCAAAGTAAAACATATGTTCAGTAAACGTCTTCATTTTTATGTGTGTCTGTTTGGGGATAAATTTCCTGGAACTTGTAAAATATTTTCAAACAAAAAATAGACAAGCCTTTCGAAATATAGAAGGGAAAAAACCCTAATGTATTATGAACTCATTTCCCTCCATGGTTAGACATTGTGTCTCTTAGATTTGTAAGACTGCTGTTGTTTCCGGCAGTTTCATCTAATCTGTTCTGCAGTCACATCCTTCTGGTGGACCTTACTACCTAGGCAGAGACCTAGTAACTTCACTGTGGTTAAGCTTGTGTAGAGGAGTTGTAAGACTAGGTCCTAAGCATATGTTACTAGACATAACATACAAAGTCTAGACACCTAAAATTACTAGTTTTCTTGCTGAGAGGAGGATTAAGTGCTGAAGCTGTCTGGGGAGAGGATGAGCTCAGCATTAGCATAGGTGATGTAATATGAAGAAACTTAGTTAAGCTTTTGGGAGGAGTTCTGTGATCTTTGTAGGGGGTTGGTCTGAGCTTTGTACTGTTTCATAGTTTTTTTGTAATTTTTCCCTGTCATACATTTTTTTGTGAACTTCAGAGAAATGATTGATCTTTGCAGCTTTGCATTAGTTTGATCATGTCTCCTAATGCTTTAACAATTTACCTTTGGAGATCAAAAAAGTGCCTTGTCCTCCCACCTAAGAAAACAATTTTGATGCCAAATGTACTTTGAATTTAGCATCCTATAATCAGAGTTAAGCCATTCATTTAGGCTGGTATAGTATAGTTTGCATAGATGCAAACCTGGTGCTTGTTCCTTGCTTGCTGATTCGTAAGCCCAGCTCTGCCAACCTGTGTTTTGTGGTAGAATCATAAGATTTCCTCGACTGTGCAGTCAGTATGGGTGAATATGTGTCTTTTACAGGGATCGTGTAGGTGTATCTTCTCTAACTACTTTGCTCCAAGTGTTTTGGATATTTTGACATCATCTTACACAGTTTTGCACATGATATGTGATTTAGTCAAAAGATTGCATGCTTTTAAGATCTTCTAGAAGAAACTAGAACAGTTTCTTTTGTTCTAGAAGAAACTGCTTTAGAAAATCAGACTGGATGATAATACCAAACATTTTCAAATTATTGGAAATGCTCAGATTAAGGAGATCTTAGAAGTGCAGTTGTCTAGAAGCATACATATATATCCATCTTATTTGGACTATAATGTATGCTAAAAATGGCACTGGTAATAAGGTAGATGAAATTAAATAGCACATCTCTAAATGGTTGTTCCTAGTTTTATTGGTTACTTGTGGTTATGATATACTAACTATTTGTGTTGTATTAACTTGATGGTCAAACTCCAGATGCAGAGGTGGTTAACTGCCACTCTTGGCAAACTTGCTAGCTTTACAAAGTTTAAGTAAAACCAACCAAATATGTTGCAAATACTTGCAGCAGAGGAGATCAAAAGAAGGTGAGAAAAAACTGGACAAGAAAAGGCATGATGGAGGTGAATCTTCGGTCAGAATTGTGAACAGGACTTCATTCCAGACATCAACATGCAGCAGAGATTCTGTGAAGCCAGGTACAAACATGTTGCTTGGTTAGAAGTACATGGAATAGATGTAGAATGGTTGTCTGTGCAATACGCTGCAGTTTGTGACTATGTTTCTAAATCTAGAATAGATAAGGAAAAAGATACCTTTTTCTGTGTGACTCTTTTGAGAGGGAATGGTGACCTGTCTTTTCCTGATTGAACAAATTCACATAAACTGATACAAAAAAATTCTAAAACAAGCATCTGAAATTTATAGTTGCTTGTTGAGTCAGTGTTGTGTATGCGTGTTGATTATAATTGCTAGGTTTTTTATTTAATATGAGCTGTGCATAGCAACAGTCCTCATGATGATTACTGTAGTTATGTAAACTAGAGTACTATAAAACGTACCTAGAAATGATCACAAGCAAGTTTAATTACTTAGACTTTACATGCTTTATTTAGACAGGTTCAATAAAACTACAAACAAGAAGTCAACTGAAACTCCAAAACCAGAGTCTCGTCCTGTACCCACATTTGAAGCTAGCATTCTGGATTTCCACAAGTCACAGAGTTTGGGAAGCAGTGAGATACTGAATGTACACCATAAAAGTACACCAGTAAGTTTGGTGGAAAGTAACACTGTCCTTAGTCAACCTCACATGTCTCTTCTGCTGAACACCGAGGTTAGCCCATGCTAACCTGTGTTGCAGAACTCATAAAAATAAAACTTGTCAAAAGTACAGTCATTTCTGAATGAAGGTATTTTGCATTCAGTATGGCAGTTTAAGACCTATGTAAGTACCTTGCAAGTAAGGAGGTTCAGAGCTAGAGGTTTTAGGGCTCTTCTTCTAGGTAGTGTTGTCAGTGCTTGCTGTCTCTTACCCTTTCTTACTGTTCTTTCCTTGTCTGTGCTGGCCATAGATAGAGGAAAGCTGGGTACCACTAGAATGTAGATATGTGCTGGTATGGTCTAGATTGCCTATAGAGACCATGTATGTTCCAGTATGTTCTTAGTAGCTTACTGTTTTCTTTTTCACCTGGAAATAATAAGTAAGCAGTCACTTATTCAGTAGTTTCAACACATTAAAAAAAAAAAAAAGTGCGTTGTTGTACTTAATTGCTTTGTGCTAAATGTTAAAATAAGAAACTGAATTCCAAAAGGAGAAAAAATATTGTTGAGTGTTATTCTTTATTTCCTTGGTTCCCTGTTTGTTAGTAAATAAAATGCTGAAGTATTCAGCAGTATGTCACATGTACTGAATCAAAGTTTTCAGTAGTGATTAATGATTAATAATTCTGAAGGATCCAAACAGAATAATATTTCTGATGCCTCTAAATGGAAGACTGTCTGTAATGAAAAGAGACCTTTGTGCTAACTCTTGAGTTTCATTTTTCATTACTTGTTTGAGTTTGATGATGGAATTTGTTTTTATCATACGTGAAACATCAAAATATTTTCTTGTATATTGTTAGATCATTGTTTTGATGCTTTTGTAAAATATAAGAAGGCATAATCTTGGTTGCTTGCTTCTCAGTGAAGAGACACCTGCTCAAATTTTGTAGTACTGTAGGGCTGAAATAATGGTTCCACTAAGACAAGCAACAAAAAGGCTAAAAGGGTCCCTATGCCTTTATCTGTAGATGGGTTGAGGATTTTTTAGTTTATGGTGGTTTTCTGTGTTTGGCTCTGTTTCAGTCAGTGATTTTAATCCTTTTATGATACCAAATCATCTGTTTTGCAGGAAGATACTTCTGCAATAAGCAGAGCTTCCCCACAAGATTCAGATGAAGCAAGAGCCAGTTTAATTCCCTCTTCATTTGATGGTAGAGGTAAGTTCTCCAAAGAAAAGTTATTTGCCTGCATTTTTAACTGCTTGTATCTCATCAGTATGGAAAACTAAAGTGTTCTGAGGACCTGTTGATGTGTAAAGTAAAAAAAGAATTTAGGAGCAAGCTCATTATAAAAGAAAAAACCCTGAAAAAGTAATGCTGTATCACTTTCTTTCAAGTGAGATGACCGCTTATCACTCATTCTGGCTCATATATTTCATCAGCTGGGAATGTGCAATTGAGGAATTATTAGACCATAACCCTAACACTGCCAAGTCCACCACTAAACCATGTCCTTAAGTGCCAAGTCTCCTCACGTTTTAAATACCTCCAGGAATGGTGACAACTACTACACTAGGCTGCCCATTCCAGTGCTTGATAACCCTTTTGGTGAAGAAATTTTCCCTAATGTCCAATCTAAAACTGCCTTGGTGGAACTTGAGGGCATTTCCTCTTGTCCTATCTCTTGCTACCAGGGAGAAGAGACTGACGCCCACCTGGCTAGACCTTCCTTTCAGGTGGTTGTGGAGAGTGATAAGGTCTCCCTTAAAGCCTCCTTTTCTCCTGGCTAAACAACCACAGCTCGCTCAGCTGCTCCTCAGAGGACTTGGGTTCCAGACCCTTCCCCAGCTCCACTGCCCTTCTTGGAAACGCTCCAGCTCTTCAGTGTCTTTCCTGTAGTGAGGGGCCCAGAACTGGATACAGGATTCAAGGAGGGGCCTCACCAGTGTTGAGTACAGGGGAACAATCACTGCTCTGCTCCTGCTGGCCACACTATTGCTGATACAGGCCAGGATGCCATCGGCCTTCTTGGACACCTGGGCGCACTCTGGCTCATGTTCAGCTGCTGTTCACCAGCATCCCCAGGTTCTTTTCCACTGCGCAGCTTTCCTGGTGCTCTTCCCTATGTCTGCAGCAGTGCATGAGATTGTTGTGACTGAAGGACAGAACCTATCATTTCACCTTGCTGAACCTCATGTAATTGGCTTCTGCCCATCAATCCAGCCTTGTCCAGATCGCACTGCAGAGCCTTCCTACCCTCCAACAGATAACACTCCTGCCCAGTTTGGTGTCACCTATGAACTTGCTAAGGATGCACTTGCTCCTCTTGTCCTGGTCATTGATACACAGGACTGGCCCCAATACTGATCACAGGTGAAAGTAAAGAAAACTGGCTCCAATGCTGAGTCCCATTTTGTTATGTCATTGATGCTCAAGGGAACGTATTTCTGTAGTTGCCTCTCTTGTTATTTCAGGTGAGGAAAGGAACATGTATTGGTTAATGGAAGTCTATTGAGTCACATGCAGATGTTTTCCATGAATAAATGAGAGACACATATTTGATCAGTCTTTATATGCAGATTTGTTTTGAATAGCTGGCATTTTAGAGTTCAGTATGTACGTAAAATTTCTTTTGTGTCATATGTTATTTCTGTTAAGAGAACTGTGGTGCTGAAACACCTCCCCTTTTTCGTGCTTGTTTGTTTTGGGAGTTTAGCGGGGGAAGAGGGGCTTTGGGGTTTTTTTTGTTTACCTGTTGTCTGGCTGTGGGAATCAAGACCTTTTTTTTTTAATTGCCACAAGCTATCACATGGGTAGTTTCATGTGAAAATAGTTCTGTTCATCAGGACTCTGTCTTGGAGGCATCACGTACATTAAGATTGAATTGTCTAAGTGCCTTTCACTGGATTTCTGTGCATACACAGATATGCACCAGTCTGAACAGTTTGGTCCTTATCTTCCCAGTAACTTCAGTAAGGATTCAGAAAGGACAGGCAAATCTGCTGAAATGCCTTGAAGGACCTTCTAAAGATAAAGTTATTCCAGAAATTTTAAAGTCAGCTGATAATGGTGTTTTTTGGTTGAATACTATTTTCAATTCCTATCCCTGAGAAAAAAGTAACAGTTTCTGGTGGGTTGACCATGGCAGGCAGTCAGACTGCCACCCAGCTGTTCTCTGACTCTCCCTCCTTAGCAGGACAGGAGGAGAAAGAAGCTTGTGAACCAAAATAAGGACAGGGAGATTGCTTGCTTGTCAGGCAAAACAGACTCAACTTGGGAAAGATTAATTTATTGACAAAAATAGAGTCAGATGGTGAGAAGCAAAAACAAAACTAAACCCGCTTTCCTCCCACCCTCTCTTCTTCCTAGTATCTCCTCCCTACCCTGAGTGACACAGAGAAAGGCCACTCTGCCACTTCTTTCTCTGCAGGGTTGCAGGGGCACAGCTGCCTCGCCATGGTCTTCATAGGGGCTGCAGGGGAACCTCTGCTCTGGTGCCTGAGCATCTCCTCCCCCTCCTTCTGCACAGACTTTGGTGTCTGCAGGGCTGCTGCATTCAGGGTTTTTCTTATCATTGGCCTTCCAACTCCTGTGCCTGTTTTTCATTCTGTCTAAACACAGGCACCACCAGCATGGGTGATGGGCCCAGCTGGGGCTAGCGATGGGTCTGTGATGGAGCTCTCTGGGGCTGGCCACATCCATCTCCTCACAGCAGCTAATGCAGACTCCCCCTGCTACCGAAACTTTGCCATCTAAACCCATTATGCTATTTTATTGTTCAAGGGAAGTTTTTCTCGTTCTTAAGAAAAATCTAGATTGTGTTCTATATTTGCTTTGCATTAGGAATATCTACAAAATTAATGATGTCTTTCTAAACACTGATACGCCTCAACGGTAGTAGGTGACATTGGGAAGTATTTCAGCTGGTATGTGTGCCTGTAACACAGGGAAGTTTTTAGGAAATAAAAACTACCAATGTGGCCTTGTGCATGAAAGCTGCATGACTGATAGGAGAAATATTAAGGGAATTTTGTATGTAAACATAGCAGAAGTTTCAGTGTTTTGAAGAGGAGCATGGGAGTATGGAGTTAGGATGATACAGTACAGATTTCCAAATATCGTTTAATTGTGTTTATGTATAGTGGGGGACAGTATATGGAGTAGTTACAATTCGGGAAGGCTTGCTGGAGAAATGAAATGTGTGTTTTATTCCAGTCCTTCTTCAGAAAGAATATGGCTCTGCTTTATTTGCTAGGCCTTGATTAATTAATTATGGATCCTTTTCCTTTTGAGTATTTGAGGCCTGTTTTTGAGACATCTTTGTGTTTACTCTTTTCCCAATGCCATTTCCTGAAGCACCTGCAGATGGCTCTGCTCAGCCACGTGTGTCTTGGGCCGTGGTACTTTCACAGCCCCCAAAGAAAATTGTTTCATCACCAGCATCTGAAGGTCTTTCCAGAGGCAAAGGGAAGCAGGAGAGTGAACCAAAGGTACTTGAGAATTCTCTGCTCTCACCTAATTTCTGTTACTGTGTTTGTGTCTCTTTATTGGCATTTTTTCCCTGGGCTCTGTACAGTATCTACTTCTTTTAAGAGATAATATGAAGTCAGCTTGTTCTTACTAGAATTTTTCTTGTAGTGGAAAAGAATCACAGGATATCAAAAAGACAGTGCTAGTCCAGGAATAACAACTTTCAACTTTGAGGCTGGTTTTTTTTCAAATTCCTGACCCTCAGAATGAGACACGAAATATGGAAACTCTTGCCTTACTTGGCTTAGTATTTCCTTATTAAATCCCAGTAGTCCCAGTATATTCTGATAACAATGCAGTATGCTGCAGCTGAAGAATTCTTGTTGTAGCGATGAATTTCTAAGAGATACTGAATTTTCCTTGTCCACTTAATGTCCCAGCCTGGATTGATTAAGATACCCTTTAGTAGTGTAAGGCATGTATTTTGCATGTATTTTGGTAGGTGAAAAAGATTAGTTTTTAAAGGTCATGCCTCGTGGTCTTTTTCAGCAGTCAGATACAAAAAATAATGTGAGTGAAACTGAGTCTGAAGAAGGGTCAGAAAAGAAGAAAAAAAAGAAGAAAAAGAAGAAAAAACCGAAGTCACCCACTGATGTAGAAAGACCTCAAAGTGAATCTAATACAATACAGGAACCACCAAAGATTGAGGTAAACTGACGAAGTTTTTGTTGCTGTTCTTTTAAGTGTTAGAAGTATACTAGAAGACCAAATGCTAACACAGCTTTGTACAAATTTAAGTTCAAATCCTACTTGTAGAGGATGTTGGTACAGTTTTATTTCCATTGAGAGAGATGTTTGTCAGAGGTTACTGGTAGGAAACCATTGTACTTTTTAAATTGCCATATGTTTGTTGAGCACAATTTCCTAAATTAAAAATATTCTGTAGCAACTGTTGCCTGGGGTGTGGGGAATATACTGGGTGCTACAGTGTGCCACAGTTTTAAAGATTGTGCTACCAGTATTACAATTCTAATTGTCTCACATCTGGAAGCAATTTCTGTGTAACACAGTTGACAGTGCTTACATTTCTGGTTTTTAATTTCAGTTTCTTTCCAAATTCATGTAGCTGTTTTAGGCATATTAGTACTTTGATACTTCTGTGTATCAGTATTGCAAAGGCATGAGCCTTTCCCACATTAGAGGATTGTTGTCTGGTCTGTGGTTTAGCAGTGCTTCATTGAAGGCCTAATACTGTACAGCATATGTATGTGTTGATTTACGTGTTTGATCTAATGAACATAATATCCAGTCTCTGAAAAGACAGCATAAAGAAGCAGAACTGTGTCTACATTGTTTCGTTGTGTGGTTCCTTGTCCAGGAATGGCACAAGAAATTAGTATTAACAGACCTCTTTGTTAGAGAATTATGGGTAAAATCAAAGATCTGCTAGTTCTTTCCTTCCGGAGAATATCCCCCCTTTTTGCTATATGCTGCCACACGGTGCCTGACCTATGAATGGACATTGTCTAAACTGAAGGAGAATGGCAGAAGTCATGGAAAATAAGCAGAATGGTAATGGGACTATTGAAGTCAAAATTAGAAAAAAATTGCCTAGAATCATGGAACAGGACACACACATTGTGCTGGAATCCATGACATGGATGCAGCAGCTCTTGTGGCAGTGGGGGAAAGCTTTGTGACCTTCTTGGCTTGCTGGGAATGCTTGTGTCCTCATCAGTTTGAAAAAGGGGTGAGATGCTTGTATGATGCTCTTCAAATAATAAAACATGAAGAGATGATACATGGAGCTTCTGGGCACCCAGGAGGTGTAAGAAGGTTCTGCTTAAGTGCAACAGCTCAACAGAGCAACGTATTGGATTGCTCACTAGTTTTATACAGGTCAGTCATTTATAGACACGGCTAATAAGCGTAAGTGGATACTTCTGGAGAAAGCCAAGCCTGTCTTTTCATATGCATTGGTAGATCCTGGCCTAGATATTTTCCTTCAGTTAAAAATTGAGGCTGCTATTGATAATCGGGTCAGTGCTAGTAGTACTGGTCAGACATGCAAAACATTTCTGGGAATTACTGGGAAAATGGATTATGACTATACAGAATTTCAGGGCACAACTGACGTAAATATAGTGTGGATTTTGTTTTCTTACCCAATTCCTTAAGAAACACACATATTTGAACTAAAAAAGATAGACAAAAGGCTCCAAAAATAATCAAAGGTATGAAGCAATTTCTGTGGGAGGCAAGACTGAACAAAATTGGGGCTTCTCAGGATGTAAAAGAGATGGCTAAATGGGAATATGACAGTGATAAGAAATTAAAAAGGAAATTATTTGACCTTTCTCCTAATATTTGATGTTCTTACAGATGATAACTTACGAGCAAATACAGGGAGGTGTAATGTCACACTGAGTGCTAATTTTAATTATTCAGTTTTCTACAGGATGTTTCAAATGCCAGAAATTTTTTTGCATTTCAGAAGCAGACAGACTTACTTAACTCTTCTGGTTGAAGATGTCCCTGAACTGAAAAGCGTGTATTTGTAAAATACTTTTTCACTTCCTTGCAGTTGCTTTTTGGCTTATTTGCAAGCTTCTTTAAAATGATTTTATTGGTTGAAATGCGTCGGTCCTTGTGCTACAGCTTCCTAGCTTGGGGTGTTTAAATGAAGCCTTTCAGGCTGGAAAAAGTCTTGGTGTGTTCAGTAGTACTGTATCACAGCTAAAAAGGCCTCTCAGAAAGTGGGAGGAGAAACAAAACCCTAGTTGGTGGATTGGGATTATTATGATGGAGACAGTGGAAATAGGGTGACCAGATTAGAGCAAACTTCAGCCTGTCTGCACTTGATTAATCCAGATTTTGCATAATGGATCTTCTGCTAATAAAACTTACTTTTGTAAGTAAGCCATAATCATTTGAGTAATTCCTGTGTTTATTTCCATACTCTAGTACATACTGCGTGTTTTGTTCTTCACCACTCACATGTTTAAGGCAGAATTGCACAGCTGGAGACTGTACTGGAAGAAGAGGGAAGTATTTTGGAAGGCTTTTAAATTATTTGAAAAACACTTCTTTAGGAGCCGTTTACCTCTAATTATTTCTATCAGCTGACAGCCATAACCAGCTGCTGTTGGAAGCACTTCTGTTACAAGCTATTTCAGCCCTGAATAAGCTGCTGCATAGAAGACTTAACCATTGTAATACTTGTCATAGCTGGTGGCACTACTCTTGGCTTCTGGATTTTTGTACAGTGAAACAAATTATGGTGAATGTTTGATAAGCAGGGAGAAAATTGTTGGAGTGTAGGAAAAACAGTTTTGAAAATACAGACTTGATTGTTCTTACGAAATCATCTGGTTTATTTGTTTAGGATGTTGAGGAGTTTCCTCATCTGGCAGCTGCTTCTGACAGGAGAAACAGGGTAGGACCTCAGAAACCATCCTTTACTTCTGCAGTCAGAAAGCAGTCTGAAGTAAGTAATCTTGCGACACTGTGTGAGTCAAATGTCAGTTATGAATCCAAGTTGTTTGGGTTTTTTGTTTGTTTGTTTTTTTTTTTTTACAT
The DNA here is from genome assembly GCA_013399195.1 of Dicrurus megarhynchus. Classification (NCBI taxonomy): domain Eukaryota; kingdom Metazoa; phylum Chordata; class Aves; order Passeriformes; family Dicruridae; genus Dicrurus; species Dicrurus megarhynchus. The sequence continues at coordinate 469,116 of VXAD01006005.1, forward strand.
GACTGAAATAAATCCTAAGAATTAATTTAGAAATACATTCAATATGCAAATGAATCCTAAACATAAATCACAAGGATTGGACATATGATTGTTCTGTCAAAGCAAGTAACATAAATAATAATGGTAACATCCCAGATTTCAGTTGCTTTGAAATTAATTTTGATGCTAAAAATTTTGGTCCTTGGCTTTATTTCCCTGTGAATTTTAGTGGTTTAAAAAAAAAACCCAAAACACAAGAAAACAAAACCGTTGTTTGCTTTGTTTGAGGCAGCAAATAGCTTTGACAAGGAGGAGTGAGTAGCAAAAGGCACAGCAATTGCTTAAAAAAGATTTATTACAAAAAAAGATGCTGTACAGACATGCAACTCAGATGAAAGCAGCCCCTTACCTTTGTAGATGTAAGTGGGATATAACCCCTCAAAGCTTACATAAACTGTAGAGACATGATCATTAGGCCATTCATATGCCTGTAACAAGTGTTTGAAAATGAAGCTGCCTCGCTAGTTTTTTCTTCCAAATCTGAAAAAACCCCCCCCACAAATGTGATTAAATAGTATGGCAGCCAATAAATGGTCACCCTTCTAGAAGGCCACATAGGGTCTTCCCAGAGCCTTCTCTTTTCCAGGCTGAACAAACCCAAGTCTGCACATTTTATCATAAGAGAGGTGTTCCAGCCCTCTGACCATTTCTGTGGCCCTCCTCTGGCCCTGCTGTAGCATGTCCATGTTTTTCCAGGTGGGGACACACAAGAGCAGAGTAGAGGGAGAGAATCACTCCTCTCCGTTGGTGGGCCACGCTTCTTTATTCGCCGCCCAGGATACAGTTGGCTCTCTGGGCTGTGAGTGCACGTTGCTGGGTCATGTCCAGCCTCTCACCCACCAGCACCCCATATCCTTCTCAGCAGGGCTGCTCTCCATCTGTTCCTCCCCAGCCTGTGTTGCTACTGGGAGTTGCGCCGACCCAAGTGCAGCACCCTGCACTTGGCCTTGCTGAACTTCATGAGTTTCACACAGGCACACCCCTCAAACCTGCCATCCATCATTCTGGATGGCATCCCCTCCCTGAAGTGTACTTCTCGGCCTGGTGTCATTCACAGATTTGCTGAAGGTGCACTCAGTTTGAATTTAATATCATCTTCACCCTTTTCCATGTGTCTGTTTCGAAATATTTTTTCTTCCTTCCTGTCACCTTTCATCTTTAAAATTCTAAGATCCATCTCTCCGAAGAACCTTGTGATAGTTGGTCTCCCTCTCTGGATGAAACTCCCAGGGTGGATGGACTGTCAGGGAAACAAGCTTCATCTTCTGTATCAGAAAGAAAGAAAACTCAGGTAAGTGAATTCATGTTTGAAGAGAACACTACTCAAAATGACAAAGGCAATGAGCCTGTTTAAATATAAGACTAAGTCCATTCTCGTCTTGGATTCTGCATTCATACTTTGAGATGAGGGACATGGTCCTCTTGATTAGAAGCAATCAGTAATAGTAATTGCTAGCCCCCAGGATATGATACAGTGTTAAGGGAAAAATACAAACTTTTCATTAATATCTGTGGGTTTCAGATATCAGGAATTTTTCTTTCACTTGTTTTACTTGGTCATGGCATAAATCCGGTCCAAACTGATTGTTATAAGGAACTGGTAGCCTCCTAAAAATGGTTCTGACATAACAGGGAGGTAAGGAGATTCCCTTGTCTTGGGGTAAGGAGGAGGAATACAGAGCAAGAGTGAGGTCAGGAAGTAGTTTCATGTTGGTAAGTAGGTTCTGGCACAGCTCTGATGCAAGGTGAGATTCCATTTGAAGACAGAGGAGGTCGTGTTTTGTAACCCTGTTGTAATAGAAATTAAAATTAATTGATTCTCCCAGATAAGACTTCTAGAAGTGCAAAATCTGGCAGTCATTTCCTTAGCATGTTTTGCTGTGGTAGTTTGTTTGTTAATAGTCTTCGCCACACTATTCATTTCTCATCTTTTCATATTCTGCATCATTAAATATGGATCATGGCTTTTGCCCTCTCTTCAAAGCAGAGAGGAGGATGAGTGCTTATGAGGAGGTGGTGCAAAGATGATGACCTCTCTTTTTAGTGAGACATCGGGGATAATGATTTATGTGCTTTGCAGTCACCTACCCTGGAAGAATCACAGCAGTTTTTCTATACTTTTAATAAAACTTTAAATTCTGATAAGCCTTTTATCTCTTTCAAAGATAGATGACAGTCTGACCAAAGTGGGACCTGACATAAAAGCCTTCCTTTATTGAAGACTTTATACTTTTATGCTTTGTTGCAGTAGCTTTTTTAAAAGTTACCTGAACTGCTCCTGATTTTTTTCTATTTTTGACATTAAAGTTACTTGAAGATCATTGAGTGACATTAAAGATCAGAAGTATTGTGGAGAAAGATGTTAAAAGAGTGCATTACACCATAAAAAATAACCGTCTTTACATTCTGAAGTGGAGGGCGTTACTAATTGGTGCTGAACTTGTTCAGGAAACATCCAGAAGCAGTGGTAAGAAGAGTCAAATTCCTGTGCAGTTGGATTTGGGTGGCATGCTTGCAGTCTTGGAGCAGAAGCAGCAAACAGAGAAGTCAAAACAGTCTCCTAAACCTGTGGTATTTTCAGGTATTGATTACTATGAAATTTCCTTTCTTTCCCCTTAAGCTATTTTTAAGTATTCAGACATTAAATGTAGTCTGATTTCTGATCTGTGATGATGTCTATGCAGGCAAGAGCACAGTTCACCAGATACAGGAGAAAATGAAGGTTCTTGAAAAAGAAATTGAAAAAGCATGGCAGTCTGAATTGTTTGACAGAAGACTTGTGGAAAGAAATACCTTAAGGACACTGATTTATAAAAGAGTGCCTTGTATAAATATGGGGCATGATTGAAATGTTGCTTTGACAGAAGTACCAATGTTTGTGGAGGTTTTTGCTCTGCCTTAAGTATGTGTATTACTGTTCTGATCTGCAGGGGCAGGAAGGGGTTACACAGTAACAAAGGCTTTCTTAATCTCTTCTGATGCTAGAAATCATAGAGCTGTGACTTGACTGAAAAAGCTCCTTTCAAGCACAGAGTTACATGAGAGTCAGGCAGCCTAAGCCAAGGGATGAGTTCTGACATACCTCTTAATTGTGAAATAATTGATGTTAACAAAATGCCACGTTTTGTTAATGGAGAGCATCTTTCAGTCCTTTTGGATGTATAACCAGGAAGCAGAAAAAAATAGCTCAGTGCCTTTCTCATTATAGGTCAAAATTTAATCTTGGTTATGCTGGTGTAGTATATTTTGCAGAAGGAACTATGATATTTGCTAGCATTCAAAGATAGTAAAATTTCTCTTATTTCAGCAAAGATTCTTTTTTAGAAATTATTTCAGAAAGAGATCTAATCACGAGAGATTTCATCTCACAATAATTAATGTGATAGCTTAGATTTTAAATATGAAGCTCAAGATTACCAAGCATCGATGAGATTTTCCTTCATTAAGATGAGAGAAACTGTAAGATGCTTTTTTAAAATACTTTTTTTTTCAGTTGATCTCCCTTTTTTTCATTTGAATCAATCAGACTTAATGCTGCAGAGGCACTGATAACCAGTTTTGTTTCTATAAAATCACAAAGTGCATGGATTGATGAGTAGGTCGTGGGCCACAAAAGTATGGGTAAAAATACCTCTTTTCTAATTATAAGTTTCCTGTGCCTGAATCTGCTGCAGAAGAGAAATTGATGTGTCATGTTTGTGTCCTGGAAGCATAAGGCAGATGTTACGTTAGTTTTATAGGTTTTTAATGTTCAGTGCACCCACTGAATTGGTGTGTGCCAAAGTACAACTTCAGTTTGTGAAGCGGCATTGTGCTGACCTCCGTTACCAGAAGAGGACAGTGAACAAGAACGGAAAGAAGTGTGACCACAGACAGTTGTTTTTATTCCACTTACTACTTCACATGATAAATACTACTGGTAATGTCATCAAGTTTAGGAACATGGAAACTGTGAACTTGCAATGATGATGTACACATGAAGGAAATGTGTGTCTGCAGGGTGTATGCTAATTTATTCCTTCAAATCCAGCTTCAATTTTTGTAGCCGCCTATGCTGCAGAACATTCTGGGCAGTGTGTTGTCAGTTTGCCTTTGATACACAGAGCCAAAAAAGAAACATTGGGTGTAGCAGTTTTAGGATGTAAACTGTTTCTAGTAAGAGTACTGCATGTGGTGTGGGAGGATCTGCATATAAATACTGTGGAAGCAGTAAATGAACATGGCTTAAGACAAGCTTGCCAGAATATTTGAGTGTATTTAGAGGAGAGAGGTTGCCTGAGTCAGAGGTGTCAAGCTGGTTCCACTGATACTTACTTAGTCATCCTCTCCATTGACTTGCTAATGTGAACTGCTTTATATTGCAGGTAACTGAAGCTTGACAAAGTGCTCTCCAGGATACAGCAGTTCCTACTGATAGTGAGAGAGATTAGTTTTTTGGTATGAGGTCATGGTGTGGAAGATCCAGGTTTAGTCATTTGTCCACTCATTTAAAGCTTCTGTGCTCTAAACCCTCTGAAAAAATGCAAGTAAAGTAGACATCTTCAGTGAGCTTTTCAGGTTAAGCAAAAGAGACCTAGCTGTAGCGCTGCATTACTCATTACCCATTTGCAAATGAATTTCATTCAGCTTCATTAAGGTGTAACAAAAGTGCTCAGGTTTATTTACAGCAAGTAAATCTAAAATCTGTAATACTGCTACTCAGTATTTATCTTAACACAGTACAGAATCTGTGGAGGAAGAAATGCCACCGCCATGAAACACAGGAATTCCTGAAGGTTTACCAAGCTGTCATGGCATGGTGTTGAAGGTAGCGTGGACTGCAGTGTTTCATCAAATTCTGCTTTTGAGACGGAGCTTGTGATTCCAGGGGTGTTATAGAAGTAGAGGACACAGCAGTCTTTCGTGAGGAGTATGTTTTTAAAATAACAGTGTTTAATGACACAGGATTGCCTGTAAATATTCTTACTAGCAACACAACACAAATTTGATATGTGTATACCAGTCTTAAACTTGAAATTGGATTCTAGTTTAGGTATTCATTAGGTATTTCATGGGTATATTTAGGTATACCATAGTTGTCTGATGCAGGCTTCTTCTTAAATCTCAGTTGGTGGTGCCATACCGTTGCTTTCTAAAGACCCTGCTACGGCCACAAGAAGTCATCGTTTAAACCAAGGAAAGATGCCTCATAATCCCTTGGATTCCAGTGCTCCTTTGGTAAAGAAAGGGAAGCAGAGAGAAGTACCTAAAGCAAAGAGACCAACACCTCTTAAAAAGGTCCTCATTTTTTTTTTTTACCTTAAATAATAAAACTATAGGGTAATCTATTACTCTGTGAGTCTCTTAAGCCCCCTCATATGGAGATTTGCATCTCAGTGTCCACTTGTCTGAATTCAATTTTAGCTTTGCTTGGTTTCAAAGACTGGAGGGGTAGAAGAGGGTAGTCTTGCTAAATGGCATATACAAATTCCCCAAAAATACATTTTCTCCCTTGAATCAATTGATAGCTGAAAAAGTGCCACTACAAAAGCATCCACACATGACTGGTACAGGGGGACATGCAAATAAATATTACTTGGTTTGGCAAAGATGACTTTATTTGCAGGACTGGGGAGAAAGAATCAAACAGAGGTAGTATTTAATGTTTCTATGCTCTTTCAAGCCAGAACTCCAGCTGATTCTGCAGCAACAGGTGTTAGGTCCAACTGGTGATTTCTGTTTTATCTTCCTTCTTCGCCATTCATGTTGCTTCCTGTCATGTCTTCTATACAGAGGAATTTTTTAACTGTAGTTTTGCCCGTGTAGTTTATCCCTAGTAAATATTTTCTCCACCCATACACTGGTAATCAAGGCAAAAGTCCTTTTCTATGTAAATTTAGGAATTATCTTTCCTTCGTTTTATGTGCAAATAGAAAAGGTTGTAAACTTCAGATGCTAGTGCTGAACCTCTTTATGAATGATCTGTATGTCAATATGTGGTAAGAGTAATGCTTTGTTATCTGCGTGACATCAAACTGATTTGGTTTTGATATATATTTTTAGATTATTCTGAAAGAAAGAGAACAAAGAAAACAACAACACCTGCTAGAACAGAAAGCAGCACCAAAAGATGAAGATAACATTTGTCAGACAGCAGGAAATGTTACTGAAAACGAAACACTTCCACAGGATAGTCAAGCAGGTATCTTTCGAGAGAAGCTGTAATACAGTATGTAGCTGAAAATTTGAGCACATTTAGGAATTTGGAAAATAGATACTAAATACTGCCAAATGAAAGCTGTAACCTCAGAATTTTCTGAGATTCATCTCAGGCTTATCTTGACTGTAAAGTGGGCCAAAGCTGAAAGTGCAGTTGAGTAATAGGGATTCTGATTACTGTTCCACACTTCTGTGCCTGTTGATTTTATGGTATGTTGTAATGGGAGTTCCCACACACCTCTAGCAATTAATGAGGTTTGAAATGAGAAAAAACCCTATGAGATAAAAAAAAAAAAAATAAAAGTTAGACCTGTTTCCCTACTACCACAGACTGTTGTAATACAAAAATTGTGACTCTTCCATACATGCTTGACAGCTTAATCTTTTCACAATGCTCTTTGGTCTGTTTTTTCATTGAAATACCTTGATTTACATGATAGCTGTTCCAGGTACACAAGTTGCTGAAGGGTTTCCAGAGAACACAGGGATCAAGGAATCTAAAGAAGGTTCTGTGACTTCAAAGCAGCTAACGACCACTCTTCCAAAAATCCACAGCAGGCATTTTAGAGAGTAAGTATTGATTGTATTGATGTCTCATTTTGCACAGTACCACCGATACAGCATTTTTCAAACAAGGTAATTCAGTTGCAAAACTAAGTGGAATTTAGACTGAAGGCTCTATATTATTTTCTTTTAGTCTTTCTGTAAGCTGACACACAAAGGAATTATAAACTTTCTTTGTTTTGTGATTCTCACTTGACAATGCATGTTCCTTGAAGGAAAAAACAGTCAAACTCGTTAGAGGCTAAGGGAGGAAAAGAAGCTGCTGTTAAAATAATAAGTACTTTATTTTAAATAATGGGGTAACAGCTTAAATAAGGTGTGCTACTTTATTTCTTAAATAATATTTTTAGTTGTAGTTTGGTTTTCTACTGCCAGAACAAATGGCAAAAATGGAAAGAAACCAGACGACATTTTGACGTTGTGGATGGGCAAAGAAATAAAGGGAATGTTTATGAGTTATTATGTGCAAACAGTTTCAGTTAAATGTTTAACATGATGTGTATACACATTTCTTTATAAAGAAGAAATAGTCATTACTATATGTGAAGAGGTCAGAGATCCAGTCACGACAGCTTAAAACAGTTTCTTGAGGAAAACAGTGTTTTAACTTTTAGTTCTCCTCCCATAAAGCCAATCCACCACTGGCATTTTTTACAGTTCATGTTATAGTAGTGGTAGCGATACAACCATTCCTGCTGTGTTAGCTCCTAGTTTAATTGTAATAAAAATTACTTGTGTCTGTGCAACAGTGTTCTACTGAGAGCACAGTCTGAGTTGAATATGTGAAGGACAACTCCGTCTTATATATTACAAGATGTATTCAGCAAAGCTTAGATTGTTTTCTTTAGGTTAGGTTTTTTAGTGTTTCAGGAGATCTGTCTTCAAGACTTAGTGAAATCAGTAGGAAATACTAAGTAAAAATTCTTGTAACCTGAAGAAAATTTGGAAATAATTGTATCTCTAAGATCCAGGATAGATGTTGTGATCTCTTCTCATTATCTTATGTGAATTTGCCAATTGGCATCCTTCTGTTAACAGTGCAGTTGATATATCTTTAGTTTTTCCCTTTGATACCCTTCTTCACTGAAAAATTCTTTGTCTAAAACATGGGATGGGGTGAAATAATTTGTAACTTTGATGTTCCCCAGAGAGTACTAGAAGGATGAAGTGCATTGTTTTGTATCCTTTCCTTACGAACAACACAAAGCCATAGTCAGATAAATGAAATAGGATGACAGACATGAACGTAGGGAGGAGGAATCTGATCCAGTTTTCCATGTTTGTTACACACAGCCTTGAGCTTACAGAAATAAGTGATAATTTTGTACTTTGGTTGCTGTACTTTGATTTATATACATCAAAATAAATGCCCTTAGAAAAATGCTTCAGTAGAAAAAGATATGCACATACCTGTCTGTTGGGATAAAATATATATGTGTGTGTGTATATATATGTATATATGTATAGGTTTATTGTAAATATGTATATATGTATTTTTAATGTAGTTTGATTGAGGAGCCAGGTGACACAAGGGACAAAACTTCCTCTTAAGGTCTCTTCCACTGAAAAAAAATCCTAAGTAAATTTTTTTATAACAAGTGTGTTTGGAGTGGAAATGGAAAAAAATAAAAAGACATAGGATAGAATTTAAAATGTGTATTTAATGTTTTACTTATTTAAATGTTACATATTTGTAATTTTAGTCAATTTAACATTTGATTGCTCCTTTCTTCCAGTTACTGCAGCCAGGTCCTTAGCAAAGAAGTTGACAGCTGTGTGACAGACCTCTTAAAAGAACTGGTTCGTTTTCAAGATCGCTTGTATCAGAAAGACCCAGTGAAGGCCAAGATAAAACGCAGGCTTGTTATGGGTCTTAGAGAAGTTCTGAAACATCTGAAGCTGAAAAAACTGAAGTGTGTCATCATCTCTCCTAACTGTGAAAAGATTCAGTCAAAGGGTAAATAAGTTCTTAACAAAAAAATATCAGTTCAATAAAAGAAATGGAAAAGAAAAGGTTCAGTATACTGACAGCAATATTATTGTTGGAGGAATTTATTTGAGTATCCTCTGAAATCCAGCCGTATAAAGTTGCCTTCTGTATTCAGATTGTTTACCATTGTGCAGCTGAACTGTGAGCTGAGTCAAGACAATCTGGGGTGGGAGAAGTTACCTGAGATTAGGGTCTCTTTAGTTACTGATTTGCAGTGCTGCCCTACAAAAAATTGCACTGCACAGCTGAGACAATCCAAAGGCTGCTGATGCCAGCTCTGCCATCACAAGGAGTCCCACTGTATCAGTCTCTTTGAGGACATGGAGTGACAATAAGTCACTAGTGATAGTTTCCTAAAAGTTGTCATTATTGGCATTAATTTATTGTCATTATTGTAGTTATTGTAATTTAAATAATTCCTTAGCAGCTGGGTCTTTTTTGATACTAGATTAGACTGTACTGCATATACAGTAAAATGTGGAACAGTAGCAGTCTAAAATTAACAGTAACTAAGAATTAAGAAAAAACCCTCAAGGTCTCCTTTAAAAACGGATATTCAATGCTACTGTTGTGATCCCTGTTTTTTTTCCTATAAGGTGTAGTTTCAGAAGGCACCCATAATTTTGGGATTTTGCCATGTTTTAACGGTATGGTTCTTTAGCTCCAGTCAGCCTGATTGTATTGTGTGCTCCAGGTGGGCTGGATGAGACTCTACACAACATTATCGACTGTGCCTGTGAGCAGAATATCCCGTTTGTTTTTGCCCTTAATCGCAAGGCCCTGGGCCGCTGTGTGAACAAAGCTGTGCCTGTGAGTGTGGTGGGAATTTTCAGTTATGATGGAGCTCAGGTAAGCTGAAATAAGTCACTTCATGTTTTTGTTCAGCTTCATTTTTTACCTGGAAGAGGAGATAAAAATACTGTGATGTTTAAGGGGTTTTTTGTTTGTTTTGCTTTTGCAGACTTACACTCTTCATAATAGGTCATATACATAGCTTGTATGAAAAACTGATTTTAGAAATACAGGCAGGCAGCACTGTTAAAAAAATTACTTTTGCCATCTCTTCCTGACATCCTCTTCATCGTTATCTCCCTCAATTTTTTTTTTTAAGAGAGCTGGTGTTTTTATAAATGCTGATAAATGCTATGTTTTTCATGTCTTCATACATACTAAGCTGCTAAAGTTTTATATATGAACCTACACATTCTGAATAAGGAATATTCATTAGACTTTCAAGGAGATGTTAAAACTTGCTGTATGATTTAAACTCTAATATTTTATATTGCTGTAGGACCATTTTCATAGAATGGTACAGCTGACAACAGAGGCCAGGAAGGCCTACAAAGACATGATAGCAGCTTTAGAGGAAGAAGCTAAAGCAGAACTAAGAGAAACCCAGCCCACCATCTTAACTCCTGAATCTGAAAAAATTGGCTTGTTAGAAACTTGTAAAACACCTTCCAAGGACTCAGATGAGGACGTACCGAATTACAGTAAGTATTTAGTGACTTGTTTTTTGTTCCCTTTTCATACATAGTGCTCATCAATTCTGTGATTTTCACTGAAACAAATGATATCTGCACTAGTCCTTAGTAAGGAAGGGGGAAATTCTTGGGGTTTTTTTATAAATCTGAGGACAGTTTTCACCGAGAAAGTATTAAAGTAAGTTTCTCTCTGAAATTCACCAATGGCGGGCAGTACTCATTGCTTTGCTCAAGAAAGTTTAACAGAGCTCCTAATTACATTTCTGTTTGTTTAAAAAATCCTGCTAAGATTAATTGTAGATGTCCATACTCTATGACTGTGGTAGACTTGGCTTTTGTAATGAAGCCTAATTGTGATACATCTTCCTGTCCACAAGCACTCACTCCTAGAAACATTTTCCTCCAGCTCTAAGTCAACAGACAATGCAATGTATTGCAGATACTACTCAACTTAAAACTTCTTTGAAAGTTTTGAAAACTTAAAGGTTTTTTTAAAGTTGGAATCACCCTCAAAGTTAGCCTTGCTTGAGTAGGGTGTTGGGCACAAGGACCTCAGTGGACCCCATCACTCCTAAGCTATTCTTTTGTGTGTCATCTGATGTTGCATAATGTAAATGCCAACATGCCTGTGTGTCAGCTTATCTCAGCACTTACTTTGAAGGAGAAGTAAAGAATGAGGTTTGACTTTTTACTTTAAGTTTTTCCTCAAATATTATATGGTAATATGTTGTTTTTTGTTTTTATTTTGTTTTCTTGTTTGTTTGTTTGTTTTCCAATATTCCCTAGTTAAAGTCTGGAAGAGAAAACTTGAAGAAGAATATAACCCATATGCACTGGAATTGGAAAAGAGTGCAACTGCTGACATGGCGATACTGAATTTGGAAGACCATCAGTAAATCCAGATGCAGTTCTATTGGGCTTTTTCTTTTTTTCTATTAGATCCCTAGCAAGAAGGTAGAAAAATAACATAATCTAAAGAAATACATGAAGTTAGCTAAGTAAACTGTTCGGAATCCCTTTAAGCAGAATACACACTGGAGCACATGAGGCACTGGTTAATTTTTATGTTCTATGTGTTTGTCTGATTACTATAGCAGATGACAACACCAAATTTCATAGCCCCAAACCATTTGAACTGGCTTGAACTTCAATGCTTTTATGGACTAGCATTGATTTCTTGGGATAGAATATACCAAAAGAATCTGATAGAAAAATAATTTTCTTTGGGAAGAGATTCCTTGAGCCAGAAGGGGCGAAAGGAGAGTTGCCCTTAATTTGTAACTCCTGTATAAAAAATTCAGCTGTTGTTTGATTGTGGGTTTCTTCTTAGTTTTTTCTTCTAAATAAGCCTGCTCAGAAGGGCAGGCTGCTGTCGATGTCACTTTATTCTAGTCAGCAAGAAATTATTTTGGGGCAGGTAGCTTGATTTAATCTAATTAAGGAAGGCCATGATGACAAAGTTCCTAGTTAGCTCTTCTTTGTTGTTCTTTGGGGATCATACATCAGGTGTGGAGGAGATAGCACAGACTACAAGGGTCTGAAATTCCTGAAGTGAATGTGCTCTGTTTAGACTTTTTATAAATTTCATATTTCTGTTGCTACTGAGAGTAGTTTATCATACATCCTGCTTTGAAGTTAGAGGATATTGCAGGACAGCCAAAATGTGCCAGCCTGCTGTCTGTACTTTCTCCTTGCTGAGACTCCTCATTCCTTCAGTTTGGGGTTGTGTTGGTATATACATCTAGGAGTTTTTGAGCAATCTCAGTTTGTATCTAAATAGAAAAGATTTATATCTTATAAGAAATGAAGTTTGTATCCTAGAGGAAATAAAATTTTAAAAACAAAGTGTGCTTATAGTAGTGGTGGAGCACCTTAGTGGGAATGGCCTATATCAATACTGTTTTTTGAGGACAAGCCTAAAGAAAGTAACTGGAGGGATGCGCATGTAACTTGTTTTAGCTTTTCTAAGAGGTGATTCAGGTGCCACGTGCTGCTCAGCATCTCTGAGGTGTGTGTGTGAGCGCTTCACCGTACTCAACATTTGTAGCGCAATACTTTGGAAAGTAGCTGCCTTGTGATGATAGAAGTGATATAAAAAACTTTAAATAATTTTGAAATGCAAACACTTTTGTAGAATATAAATTGTATAAAATCTGTTACAATATATTGATTCTATAAAGAATGGTTGTGACTTAATTAAGCTTGTCTTGTGGGAATTTAGTGATACTTGAAATGTCAGTTTTGGGAAAGAACACTGAGAAGGGGAGCCGGCCTTACGCTGAAATGCACAGTTGGTCACTAGTTATGATGATGATCTTTTTGTATTAGTTCCTTCTAATCTTAAGTGGAAATTGGGGTTGAAAGGTCCCAGTGCCAAAACATGCTTTTGGCCAGCATACCCTTGATCCAAAGGTAAGTTGTGATTTATTCATTTGGTCCTTTGCCACTCAGATACACATCTAAAATTCTGGAACTGCTAAACCCAGTCACTGCATGGAATGAGGACCATTTGGTGAAGAAATTTATTTTTGACCCTGTTTTCTGTTTTATCTTACCGTAGAAGAGCATAAAACTTCAGAAACATAGGTTGTTCACAATCTTAGGGACTTATTTTCAGTTCTTAGTATAAAAAAATTTTACTATAAGGGGTCACAGCTGTGGTCACTAATGCTGGTACACAGATCTTTTTTTTTTTTCCTCCACAAGATTGAACTAAACAAAAAAATTTGGCAGCATTTTACTACTTGCAGTAATTTCCTTCAGAGACAAAGCAAAACTTAGCTATGTCATCCATAAACTTGACCCCTTTCTTATTTTATGTTCCCAGTCAGCTCCACAAGAGTAAACTTAAGTCTGCTCCAAATCTTTTGAACAAATGGAGGAGAGACAATTCAAGGAAAGTCTATTTATCGTTGTCCTAAGAACAGAAAAATTATGAGAACAAATGAGGAAAAAAAGTATCTGTGGTGGTGTCAGAAGTCTGCATCAGCATTAATGAAATGCCTATGTGAAAAATAGGGAAAATGGTTAAGAAAGTAGGGAAAATACAAGTTTTCACCCTGTGTGTGTGACAAGGTGGTCTGATACTAAAAAAAAGGGGTTCATTCAAGTCTTAGCATGAGGAGACTGCTGTCTTTAATGTGGGAAACACTCTAATTTAAATCTTACCACTTAGGAGAGAACTTAGGAATGAGTATGAAGCTTTTTGCTGTGGCTCAAAGCAGCTCTCCACCTGGGCTGATTGACTAGGGAGCATCTTACTTGCTTCCAGATTGTTGGAATCCATTAAGCAGATAATAGAGAAAATTTCATTTATACCTCAGACTTCTGTTTCTTAGATGCAGAAGGACAAAACTATGAACAGGAATGCAGTAGAACAATTGTACTGTGGAAAGTGTAGGTCCTCATATTTTCAGTCCGCACTTGATCATCATAAGGAATGGTCTTTGAATTCATTCAGCATAGAATTCTTTTAAGCTACATTTTCTCAAATATAGAAGAAGAATTTGCAAAAACTAGAGTCTTCTTGCAGACATTATAATCTATGTGTATTTTAAGTATTTGTCAGGACTTCTTTATTTGGTACAGAAACTTTATTACTGTCATGGTTTAAGCCCAGCCAGCAACCAAGTGCCACCCAGCTTCTCACAGTGGGAGCAAATCAGAAGGGTAAAAGCCAGAAAACCTGTGGGTTGAGATGATGACAGTTTAATAGGAAAAGCAAAAGCCATGCACACAAGCAAAGCAAAACAAGGAATTCATTCACCACTTCCCACAGGCAGGCAGGTGTTCAGCCAGCTCCAGGAGAGCAGGGCCCCATGACATGTAATGGTTACTTGGGAAGACAAATGTTATCACTCCATACATCTTCCCCTGACTTTATATCCTGAGCATGATTCCATATGGTCTGGAATATCCCTTTGGTCAGTTTGGATCACCTGTCCTGGCTGTGTCTCCTCCCAGCCTCCCATGCACCCCCAACTTCCTCGCCATTGTTGCAGTGTGAAAAGCAGAAAAGGTTCTTGCTCTGTGCAAGCCCTGCTCAGCAATAACATCTCTGTATTACCAACCCTGCATTCAGCACAAATCCAAAACAGCCTCCTACCAGCCACTGTGAAGAAAATTAACTCTACCCCAGCCAAAACCAGCACAATTACCGAAGGAAATGTGTTTGAACAAATGAACTTGATGACACTAGAAAGGAATGCTCTTCAAAACTCTGGCAACATAAGGGTAAACATAGTAAAAGAAAAGTAAGTGTACACGTTGAAATGCTTAATATAAATGTGATTCTCGTCCTAATTTCTAAATCATATGCCAAGATCCTCTAGCCCAAAATTACCTGGTTGGCTTAATGAACTCAAAACAGAAGACCTCATATTATATTCTTTGAACAGCACAAGTTTTACTGAGACTACTTTTGTTCTTTATTAAACTGAAATAGCTGACATCAGAAAACCAGATAGTTGCAGCATGGGATGGATGGCATCTCTTGTATCATGTAATTTAGTTATTCTTTGGTGCAATAAGAATATCCCCTTCCATTTCGTGCTTGAGGTGGTTCTGAATATCAGTTTTAATGCTAGCACTAATGCTTGCGAAGACATCTCCAAATGCAATAACAGTAAGAGTACCAGTAACTTGCATACATTTCTCCTTCTGGCCTGTTCATTCCTTTGTCCATTAGAGGCTGTTTCCCTTGTTGCAGGTCTCCTGAAGAAAAATTTCAGAATGATGTGTTAATACCACTCTAAAAATGAAAACGGGGCTTAAAGGTTGCCTTTACTAACTGTTCTACAGGCAGCAAGCATGTCATATCTAAGGTTTGCAAAAGTAATCTTTGTTTTAACTGTTGGAGAAAAATATTAATAGATGGGTATGGATTACTTTTTTTTTTAAAAAAGGTCAGCTTTTTTGGACAGTACCATTTATGAAGTCCAGTAGTCTCTGCAATCCAGTTAGTCTACAGATGTGTCTATTCATTATACACAGACTTACTCTTTTGGGCAGGAAGAGAACTACTGACTGATGAGCACTTGGTTAGTGGACTGAAGGGACAAGCTGACATAACTGCAATGAATGTTCTAGATAGAACAGACTTTACTGCTGAGAGGGTCCCGAACGATGACGTACAGGAACACTGAGCATTTTGTTATATAAATATATGCAGTTGCAGAAGTGCAAGAGGCAGTTTATAAAAGTCTTACCCATGTTTTCCTCCAGTTTTGCATCATCTTGTCATGTTCACTGATGGCACTTCTCCAGGTATCAAATTCTTTGGTCCATGCATCCTGGCCAGCACTATCTGAGAATTGTACATGGGATGATTACATAACCATATAATGGTAGAATTCAGTACCTGATCCTGTCCTGCAGGAAGGGGGTAGAAGGAACCATCGTCTCATTTGGCAGTGAGTGCTGCTGAAATTGTTGTCTCCTACCCTGTGCAGCAAACTTAATAACCTTCAGAGGAAACAGGCTTAGTGCTGTTTATCTGTGATTCGAGATGTAGAAGGTAGGACCTACAAATTAATAGTTCAAACCCATCTAACAAGCACAGGAATGCTCCAGTTAGATCATAACAAGCCTGGGGAGAAGAGTGACATGATGGAGAGGACCAGTGAGAAGAGTGACATGATGGAGAGGACCAGTTGACATGATGAACCAATGATCTGATGGATGTGTCCAGTTATTCCCCATTTTTCAGTAATTGTAGAATCACAGAATCAATCAGGTTGGAAAAGACATCTGAGATCATTGAATCCAACCTATGATCCAACACTACATTGTCAACCAGACCATGGCACCCAGTGCCACATCCAGTCTTTCCTTAAACAACACCTCCACTTCCCTGGGCAGCCCATTCCAATGTTTTATCACCCTTTCTGTGAAGAAATTCTTTCTAATGTCCAATCTAAACCTTCCCTGGTGCAGCTTTAGACTGTGTTCTCCTCTCCTGTCACTGGTGGCCTGGGAAAGAGGCCGACTCCCACCTGGCTACACCCTCCTTTCAGGTGGTTATAGAGTGATAAAGTCACCCCTGAGCCTCCTTTTCTTCAGACTAAGCAACCCTAGCTCAGTCAGCTGCTCCTCACAGGACTTGTGCTCCAGACCCTTGCCCAGCTTCATTGCCCTTCTCTGGACATGCTCCAGCATCTCAACATCCCACTCCATCATCTCCCTAAACCGAGCAGCCCAGAACTGAATGCAGTACCCAAGGTGTGGCCTAACCAGTGCAGAGTACAGGGGGAGAATGACTTCCCTGGTCCTGCTGGCCTGTTGCTGATACAGGCCAGGATGACATTGGCCTTCTTGGCCACCTGGGCTCACTGCTGGCTCGTGTTCAGCCCACTGCCAGTCAGTACCTCCAGGTCCCTTTCTGCCTGGCCTCTGTCCAGCCATTCCGTCCCCAGCCTGTAGCTCTTCAGGGGGTTGTTGTGGCTGAAGCACAGGACCCAGCACTTGGTCTTGTTGAACATCATATTGCTGGATTCAGCCCATGGATCCAGCCTGTCCTGGTCCCTCTGCAGAGTCCTCCTACCCTCCAGCAGATCAACACTTGCCCCCCCAACTTGGTGTCATCTGCAGATTTGCTGATGATAGACTTAATCCCCTCATCCAGATGATCAGTGAAGATACTAAATAGGACTGGCCCCAGCACAGATCCCTGAGGGACACCACTAGGGACTGGCTGCCAGCTGGATGCAGCACCGTTCACCACCACTCTCTGGTCCTGGGCCTCAGCCAGTTCTTAACCCAGCAAAGAGTGCTCCTGTCCAAGCCATGGGCTGCCAGCTTTTCCAAGAGTGTGCTCTGGGAGACAGTCTCAAAGGCTTTGCTCAAGTCCAGGCACCCAACATCCAGTCTTCCCCTCATCCACCAGGCAGGTCCCTGGTCATAAAAGGGGATCAGGTTGGTCAGGCAGAACCTGCCCTTCCTAAATCCATGATGGCTGGGTCTGATCCTTCAGCCCTCTGTAAGTGCCATGTAATTTCACTCAAGAGTTCCTTATACTTCCTCTCATTGATAATTTAAGAAGCACTATGTTAGTGCATCTTGGTAAAATTCTCTCGCTATTTCTGTTTGCCAGCTTTTTTTGCAGAGGGTAAGACTGATGGTGACATATTTTCTGTTTATCCTTTGGGACACTAGCAACAGTCATATGTTTTTAGAGCACAGTGAGAGCCCCTCTGTCTGTTTTACATTTACATTGGTTTCATTGAGATGCTCTTAATTCTGCTTCTAACACAGACTTAAAAGTAACCAGAGTGATGGCATAACTCCCATGGCCTTTCTCTGTCACTGAAAAAAGCAGCTTGACAGACTCCCATTCAATATTAACCAGGTGGTTAATTTTTCCTTCATTTTGCCAAGAAAATCCATACTGTATCATGTCCATTGCTCCTGCTGTCTATTTAAAGACTATTCAGACCTTCTCCAGGCCTGGAGGTCTCAAGAGCCTACTTGCAGCAGGCAGTCTGGATACCCCAAAATCCTGCAGGTGCTGAAGTTATTTAACTGCCCACCTGCCTAGTTAGTGTCCAGATGGAGCAGAGAAAACTGACCTTGCCCAACCATAGGTGGTTTACAAATCACACAATTTTAAAAATCTGGGGTAGTGGGGATTTCTCTTTACTTTCTGACTTCCTTAAATCCTTATGAATTAAAGAATTTTTCCACATTACCCTGTAGAATTCCAGCAGAGTACTTATTTGTAGCTCTCACTTACTCATTTGGTTTTCAAGTTTTTGTTAATTAGTAGCAGGTTTTGGTTCAATTTCTAGATCATAACCGCTAATTTACATAAGTCCTTGGAGCGGGTAGAAGAAGGAGTTTTTATGGCTCTCAAACCTTTTCATAAATGAAGTGGATACTCATACTGTAGGCAAGAGTTACCACCTTTAGATACGCACATGTTTTATGGGTGAGTATTACAGAGCTTTACTCATATCAAGGTCAGGCCAAACACAACGTGCATTTGAAACAACCCTACCTTTATCTTCCACTGTGATCAGCACTTCTGACGTTGTGTTCCCAGCTTTTGAGATGAATGAACATCTGTACTCTGTGTTTTCTGATACTGAATCTTTCACCCAGCTGAGAACATGCACTCTGCCATCGAGCAGCATGTGAGATTGCTCTGTGATGCACGCCTTCATCTTTTGTCCATTCTTCTTCCAGACAAAGTAGGAGTCATCCGGACCTGTAAAAATGTCAGGTTATTCTGTAAGAAAATGGACGATGAGTCTTTGAAAAGAAAACAAACCACATCAAGATTAGGCTTAAAAACATAAATGGTTGATTGTAATGTTTCTTAGGATTCTTCAGCTGAAATTCTAGCTACCAAAAACCTGCGATAAAGAGGAGCTAACTCTGGAAATTGAGGTTCAAGCTGTGAGGTTGTATGTATTGAGGAATTCTGTGGGGATTTTTTCAAGGGGGGAACTTAGCACACACACGATAGAGCCAATGATGAACACCAGCACCATCTGCCTGTATGAATTCCTGTAGCACTAGGACACATTGCCTACTACTGCCCAACCCAGCTCCTGGTACAAAACTGAAACCCCCTGAGACATGCCTTGCAGAATCTGAGAAAAAGGCCAGGAGGGGAAAAGTTCAAGAACTCAGTGAGTCAAAGATGCTGGAACTAGTAATGAAAGAGGCATAAGTGGAAAAAGC
Source organism: Dicrurus megarhynchus (assembly GCA_013399195.1). Taxonomy (NCBI): domain Eukaryota; kingdom Metazoa; phylum Chordata; class Aves; order Passeriformes; family Dicruridae; genus Dicrurus; species Dicrurus megarhynchus. Next base: position 488,073 of record VXAD01006005.1, read on the forward strand.
ACAGAACCAGTAGTCACAGCAGACACTTAAGCAAGACAGAACTTGAAAGAAGCTTGGATCAACAACAAAGAGCAATCTAATTTTTTAGCTTGGTTACTATTATTTGTCTTAACCTGCAAGGGCAACATTTGAATAAATCAGAGATTGACAGCAGCCTGGAGGACAGAACAGCTGTTCCCAGAAAACTAGCGAGGTTGGCTGAAGTGTGCTTGGCAGCATCAGAGCCTTTCCATTTAAAATACAGACATCTGGGCCAAGCTAAGATCTTTGTAATTCTGATGTTTAAAACATGACTATTTCTCCCTCTGGGCCTAGGATCCAGACTAGCCTTAGCATGAGAAGATGTAAAGAGAAATTTGGGGTAAAAAGAAAATGAACTATTTCTGCAAATATGTCTTGACAGAACCTACTACAGCTTTTACTGTGAGTATTTCATATTGCAAGTTTATGTGGCATTTTTTCCCTAGAAAAATACAATTCTACCATTAGTGTCCCAATTAAGTTTTAGATAATCATGCAGAAAAAAAACCCCGAGTTTTTACATTTGTGTACTTCCTCAGTGTATCATATTAAATTCTTAACTCCTAAATTTTATTTCCAAATCTCCTATAAATATGGGCACACAAATTAGCAGTAAGAGTAAGGGTGAATGATAGAGAACATGATCTAGTTAAAGCACTGTAAAGTTTCTCTGAGGGAAGTGGCACAGTCTGAAGGGCTGACAGCAGAAAATAGATGGTCTAGCACATACTTTTTTTTTTAAAGGTGTTTTATGGATGATTGTACTCCTTCTACAGTTAACAGCAGACTGGTTATATGTCATTAAATTAATGGGAAATCTGGAACCAGGGAAAAGTTACTTCATTAAACTAAAGCCAAAGTTGAAATTTGGACAAAGGGGAGGAATAGTAAGTGCAAGCAGAGCAAAAAAGTCAAAATCCCTAAGTGCCATTTTACAGCCATGCAAGGAAGTGGCATGTCTGGTGCAGGACACTTCCCTAAACTTGCTTCAAATGTACTGTTCACACCAGAGAACCTGCTCTATTTTCCAGTGCCAAAGATCCCAGTTGTGCTGGAAATCTGCCAAAATTTCAGCTTACATCCATGTTTCACCAAGAGACAAAAATGCAATAATTTCCTTATACAGGAAATTTTGCAAGCTGTGTTGGTTCAGATTGACCCCTTAAAAGTTGCCGCTAGACAATTTTACCCTTCCTTTGTTTTTCTGTGCAGTCAGAAGCACTGGGAATCCCCAGAGATACACGCTCATCCCCACTTACACTGGTTGACAGCAAAATCTAGGTGCAAGCAGTACTCAGGGTTTTACTGATCCTGTTTCAGTGGAGCTTGTTTCCAATTCTCAGGCAATTGCCTTCTCTACTTTGATTTAATTTTCAGTATGGAACAACAGAAAAAAATACACTGTGAAACAGTTTCATCTGCAAAAATTTTGAATCACATTTGTTAAATGCAAATTTTCTACAAATCTACAGTGAGAAATTCAGAATCATATCTAATGGTTAGGGAAGTATTTTTTGAAGATAAAGGAAAATAATACTTTTTTTTCTGCATTTTCTACTGTTACTATAATACAAATTAATTATATGTCTAGTGCAATCTTTAAAATACAAGTTTCTGATCTACTTACTTTGCCATCCATGTTGGGAATGCTTGAAAGATTTTTAAAAAGTTATCTTATTAAAACGTAATAATCAAGCAGAGAATTAAACAGCACAACAGGCTAGATCTGTAAGTAGCTATGTCTGAGCAGTCATGAAATATTATTTCAAACAGTTAACATCAAAAACATTGCTTCAATAAAGTACATTAATTACATAAACTAAATAAATTAAATAAAACCAACTTCACCACTTTGGTGATTCTAGAAGGGGAATTAACAGATATCAAACAAAAATACAAGAAACTTTGTGGCATTATCTGAACTACCCCTTTTCTTTGCATGAGCCCTTCAAAATTTCCAGTGTCTGTGGAAGTGTTTGCTTCTTTCCCACACAGATTTAATTTTCTCTGCTTTCAGCAGTTTGAATGAAATTATAATACCCAGGTAGTAATGGCCCAGGTACTGTCCAGGTAGTTTCTGCCAGCAGAATGGGTTCTCTGACCTATGTGAAATCAGGCTGGGTTACATAAATAACATATTTAATACCCAGATGATTTTTTCTCAGTATTTTCCATGAGAAAAAAATTCAGCTGTCATAGATAGCATAGAAACTCAAACCACTGCAGCTGCTTGTAATCTTCTACCCACAGTCTGACTGCATTCACTGGGTTATTGGTGTAAATTTGACCTAAGGTTAAAAAAGTAAGTAAAAAAAAAACAGACTTGAAGAACTAAAGTATACATCTACAGATTCAGAGCAGCATGGGGATGTGTCCTGCTAAGATGGACAAAATTAATCATTTGCCACGTACACATCACTTCCTAATAGACATACAGGTTTCAAGACAGCTTGGAGACACTAATTTAAAAGGAGTAGATTATGGATTAAGTAGAGCTCAGTGACATAAGGCAGGGGGACCAAGAGGGAGCACTGGCCAAGCTGGCTCCTTGTGCCAAGTGCTGCAATTTGCAGAGCGCTGTGGAGACGTTTCAAAAGCAGCCCAGCAAAGCTGCACTGTTCAGCACAGGCTCTCCCTCATTTCTAACCCCGTTCTTGAAGGCTAGCATTTAATAAGGCTTCCCTGTATTCACAGAAACACTTCCAAGATAAAGACAGGGGACTTGTTACAACAGCAGGAGCCATCAGCAAACCTAGACCCCAGCTAATAATTTCTGCAGGTTGCCAGCAAATTGAAATCCAGGCAAGATAACCAACAGGTATCCCACAGAGAAATTCTACCAGGGTAACAAAAAGTCTTTTACACAAGTACCTATAATCTAGACAAAGAACTGCTACCGGAGGCTACCCACAGTGATGGGAAGTTCAGGTTTTGGAAAAAACTCCCTTGTATAACCCAATACACACCAAAACCTCTTTCAAAGCTCACCACGTGCAGCAGATTAGGAAAAAGAATGGCATCTGGATTTAATGCTTGCTATCAAGCTTGCAGCTTTGCTGAGTGCTACTGAAGCAAACATCCCGGATTTCCGAAAACCAAGACCATACAGGAAGCTCTCATCAGGAGGAGGGATTAAGTTTTAAAAAGGCCCTATAATCTGGATGCAGGAAGGTTTTTTTAAAATCAGACATTAAAGTTAGCCCAGGAAGAGGTTAGTCAATCATTAATATGAAACATTACCACCAGCACTACGCAGTATGCGAATGAAAGATTTACAGCTGCTCACAGTTTCTTGAGTTATAGGAGTCTGAGTCATTGCTGCTGATAACATACCAAAATAATAAATCAGTACAAAATGAAGCCATCAGATGGTAACTGACTGGAAAAGTGGAGAAAAAAACTTTAAATTGAGACAAGCATCTTTGCAGTTTTCTGCAGATAGTGTGCAAATTAAATAGCCTGTTCCCCCTATAACAAGGGTGCATTTTTTTGTAGTTTTGTTGGCTGATGTTTGGTTTTGATTGTTAAAGTAGGGCAATGCATTCTAGAAGACAAGCTTGACAGCAATGGAAAAAAGTCCCTTTAAAAAGCCAAGAAAATAGACCTCTCTGAAATGCCAAAGAATATTACTTCCAACACCACGTATTTCATACTGAAGAATGCATGATGTCCTCCTCCTTCACACAGCTGGTGCTTCGTTAAATTACCAGTCCCTCTGTGTGACATCACCACCACAAGCTGATGCAGCCTTATTAAGGCAGATGAAAAGCAGGAAGCACTTCCTGCGAAACGTGAACCACATAAAAGCTGGAAGCAGCAACCAGTCACTAGAGCTGATGCACAGCGCATGTGGCTGCAAGTAGGACATGGCATCTGTCTTCTCGGAGTGGAATTTAAAAGCAGGTTGGGAAAATGGCTGACTGGCCCTTTACATCAAAAGGCAATTGGTAACTGTTCATGCATTTATTTAGATGTTCTCTGATGGTGTCCAGAAAAAGGTTTTGCAATTGGAACCTAGATAATTGTCTATGAAGAAAAATCAGATGAAGCACCAGTAAGCTAGAACCAGGGACTGTCAAAAAAAAAAAAAAAANAAAACCAGGGCTGTTAAAAAAAAAAAAAAAAAAAAAATTAGGTTCCACTTTCACAGTATCACAGAATTAACTAGGTTGGAAAAGACCTTTGAGATCAAGTCCAACTTATAACCTAACACCACTTTATCAACTAGACCATGGCACTCCGTGCCACATCCAGTCTTTTCTTGAACCCACCAGGGATGGTGACTCCACCACCTGTGTGGGCATCCCATTCCAATGCCCAATCACCCTTTCTGTGAAACATTTTTTTCCTGATGACCAGCCTAAACTTCCCTGGTACTTGGAGTTTACCTAATTATTTTTGGCCATCCTATCAGCTGACAAGGCTACCACATTAAGTTTTAAAATAAAGTGAACATATTTTAAGGAGTAACATGCTCTCGAAAATCACTCCTGTTCTCCAGAGAACACAAATTACTGCTTTTGCTTTGTTTGCAAGGTAGATCTAGGAGAAGATGACTGAAGAGATGGAAATAGGATTTTCATCTCCACTGTAGGGACAATGCACACAATATGCTGAGGCAGCTCTGATAGCAGTTTCTGCTGAAATAGTTGAAAAAAGATGACAGCTTTGGTCTAAATTATTACTCAGTTAATCAGCCACCACACCAACGGATTAATAATTACAAGTCTACAGGCTGTAGCTCTCATGGAGAAGAAAAACAAGTGTACAGGTAGTCAGGTTGCAATCCTGATTGGTTGCAAGTAACAAGATGCTCTGAGGAAAACAGCATAAAATTGTGGTTATGCTCCAGATTCCAATACCCGTCCAAATCCATCACATCTCACTAAGCCTGACGGGGAAATCATGGCCAGGGTGTAGGACTTATTACCAGTGTACTGCTCCAAGCTGAGGCGTTACTGAATCAAGAGCTCCACATTAGCAAGGAGGAAAACAGTTGAAATATTTATGCTGAATTGCAGAAGAAGAAAAGCTAAACTGGAAGGCCAAGTAAACTGTTGTAAGCAAATGGTACAGAGAACAAAACACAACTCTGAATCCCCCTCTCCTGAGATAAGACATCCCAAAAAGCATTTGGGTCTCAAAAGACCCCAGTGTGAAGCAAGCTTCTCCTAGGCACAATACAAAAGCTGACAGGGATTCTGCAAAACCTCTTCTTCCTGTGCCCTCGTAGTCTCCCAAAATCATGTACATTAAATTCAAATGGAGAATACTGCCCGTTTTGTGACCCAGTCAGTTTGTCTCTGCTGACAGCCCATGCAGCACCCAGTCCCCAAGCAAACTGAAAGGCTGAACTAGACAACTAAGCAGCAAAGCTGCTGCTTCACAGACGTACTCCTGCAGAGGCACCAGCTCTTCTCCTTGGCCTTGATATACTTCTTGACAAGTTAATCTCTCAAAAGGGTGGCTCATTCAAACTGTGTGCAGGTGGAAGGCTTTGAAGACTATGCAGTGGCTTCGTTTCCCCAAGCCCTCTGCTGACACGAGATGCAGGCTGTAAGACTTGGTGGTGAGGGCCCACGACACCTACTGGCGTGCAGGAGACACGCCACAGCACACTGCAGCCTCAAGGGTTTCACGCACATCACAACAGGAGGAACCACTGCAGGCTACAGCTTCTAGTCCTAAGTGGACTGAATCTCCCATGGGAAGGTATTTTAGGGTCTTTATGTTTTAATCATTTATAAACTACCAAAACACACAAAAGATGTTTCCCAACTGCATCTTATTATTCATTCCACAGGAAAAACCTGTACGAATGTGGTCAGCTGCACACTGTGAAATGTAGGGAAAAAATAAATTGATGAAATCTTCTGAGAAAAAAGTAAGACACTTTTGGTTCTACCTCTTTTCCTTGCTCTCCCCCCTTTTTAATGTGATGCCTGATGCTTTTTAATTTGCTTTATGCTTAAATTATTTTTACACTGAACTTATTCTAGTCCTTACTGGAAAACTAATATAGTTTAAAAAAAAAAAAAAAAAGGAAAAGGCATTCTTGTTGCACACCTTTCCACGTATTTCTTAGCTCGACATAGCCTTTACACACAAAACTGCACAGCAAAGTAAATTTCTACAGAGATGTTTCAAAATCTGCTGCTGATGCCAGAACTTAAAAATGCATCATCCATGTCACAGTCCTCACGAAAATTAATTTTCAGTTTTCTTACAGAAGTCACTGTGAAGGAAGCCATCAGAGCTCAGGTAACACCAGCACTTACAAAGGTGTTTAATGCTGTTAGTTTTGCATGCAGACATAGCTATGATGGTCTCAGCAAGCCCTATGTCTGAAAAAAGAAACACCAGCATTGTAGTAAAAAGATTACATTCCTGAGATATTGCAATCTAAAGCAACAAGGATATCTTTAATGTCTGTGAGTTTAATGCAAAATAGGTCTGCGATATTTACCCAATTTTATAACCTTAAAACTTCCAAGCTCTTTTCTGTTATATATTAAAGGTACAATCTTAATTTTTCAACCTATCTAGATGCATCCCAAATAATAATAAACAGGTGGCATGTCAGAGATCTGCACACAGGAGAGGTTTTATAGTGCCCAGGTGCTGTTAAGCAATGTTTAGTCAGTGCAGAAATCATTGAAAAAAATTGTACAAATCTACAAAATGACAAATTAACAGCTACTATGAGACAACTGTAGCCAAAGACACTGATATTGAGTCAAATAGCATGTGATGAAACACCAAAGGTCTGTTGAGAAGACAATTCATGAAGTGGGATATGAAATTGTTTAACAAGGTGCAAACTTACCATTCCCACAGGAAGGTAAACCAACCATTTACTGAGCATACAGATTAAAGTCATGGGTATTGCTTCAGGAAAGCATCGCTGTGTAAATCTGAAAACATACTGCATTAAAATTTTTAAATTTTATAAAGTTTTGAAATATTTGTGCAGTGAATTACTTCGTCCTGGAAGATGCAGAGCTTTTCCTTTCGAGGCTATCAATTAAACCATTCTCACATTTCAAAAACTAACATTGTATCTGTCTGTAGCCCTAATTAAGAGCCACTTACCAACTTCAACTGGTTATAAAACACAAGTGTATGAAAAATTGCTACTTGATACTTGTGTTCTTGTAAGAACAGAAAAGTAACAACCCAAGTAAAGTCCATTATAAGGTACTGACATACTGTAATTTAAATGCTGTCATTTGTAGTTCTGGACAAACATTGTGTCCAGCACAAAGCACGTTCCTAGGCAGGCTCATTCTACTCTGGATGCTGCTCACCTCCATGCCTCTCCTGACTGAGCTCTACACCAGACCAGACCACCCCAGGGCTGATGCAATCATGCAGATAATGCAAAAAAACCTCACCCAAGAACACATTACTCATTTCCATGGGTAAGTCAGTCTCTGACAGGCGACTTCCTCCTCCCGGGGGAAAAAAAATCAGTTGCAGCAAGGTATATGGGCTTTTGAGCCCTTCTAATGGGACCTGCGAAGCACCAGCACTTGGTGACACCACCACAGGCAGCCCTCAGGCGCCTGGACAAGCCTGCGGCTGGTCTCTTTCAGACTCAATCTGCAGGTGCCTTGTTATGAGTCTTACTCGGTCTGCACCAGTCCCCGTGAAGTGCACTGCATTTTGTATTTTCACTGCATTGCATTTTGTATTTTCCCACTCTTCTGCATGTCTTTCAGTGCAACTTCAGGCTCCACCAAACAGGAATCCACCTGCAATTATGATTCTTCAAGTTACGGATCTTTTCTTCCGTGGATGTGGGAAACTTTCTTGTACTCCTTCTAAAATAGCATAACCACAGGGAACAGGCATTGTACGTGGGTGTTACCAGATACCCATCTTAATATCTCCATGAAATTATAACTCCTTTAAAGTACATTGCCAAGTTCACAGAGCTTTTATGGTCACACTCCTGGGTTTTTTTACCAAGACTGGAAATAATCCAGTATGTAACATCTCCAGCTGCAGACAAACTAAGGGAGAGTCATCTTGACACCATAGACACAGAGTCTCGATCTGCAGGTAAAGCACAGTGTTTTGCAGCACTTCTGATCATAAAAGCATTTAAACTGCTGCACAGCACACTCAGTATATTTTAGCTATGTCATCTGTCTGTGAATTTACAGACATGAAGATACTACTCTAAAGCGGGGGAAGGAAGTGCCAGTAAAACATCTTCAAGCAGAACCAAAATTCTAGAAGAAGCCTGTTCCTACTATACCTTATTTCAACAGAGCACACCAGAGAAATTATACAGCAGGTGCATACATCACCAACTCACTGTCTCTCCCCTGAACTAGATGGAATAGTATTTTGTTCAATTCATTTGAAGCTTGCCTCAACTGCCTGTAAAAGTTTTAAAAATTCTGTAATGGGAGAGAAAAGTTCTATTAGAGGAAGTACACAGGAAACCTAATGTTCGCCCATGCACATGCAGCAGACAGGTCCCTGGAGAAATGTGAGAGTCTTTGGGGGAGGGAAAGAGACAAACTGGGAGGCAATTTGTGAAGGGAGATTTATTCCTTCCTTTTCCAGAAGGGCAGGAGTACTCCATGCTTCAAAAAATTTACTTTTCAGAAAAAATGTACCAGTTTGCCACAAGTGCTGTTTGTGCTGTATCCACTTAACTTTACCTTATGGAAATGAGCCAGTTACAAAGTTGTAAAGTGTTATCCTTAGGCGAGCTTTCAGGTTAAAACAGGTGGGATGAGTAAGAGATGAGCAAAAGAACTCACCAACTCCTGCTGAGTTTCCAGACAGCTTGAAACAGATATTTACAATTAAAAAAGGAAGAGATAAAGTCTGATAAAATAACTTAATTAGTTAGAAACTTAATTAAAAATAAGCTTGAGGTTTTTGACTGCATGACGTGGCAATCTACGTATTTGCACCATACATTTACTGATGCCATAGCCTTTTTGCAGACAACCAGGCACAAGATTTAACTCTCTGCCTGCCTCATGTAACCCTTTTGCTCCTTGAAAACTAGCTAAGGGAAATAATGTTCCATTACAGCTATGTTAATAGAAAGAAATATCAATAGATATTGGAACAAATCCAAGCAGAGACCTTCCTTGCAAAAGCAATTGCTTAGCCACCCCCCACCCAGGATGAATTCATATATCCTCACATGTAGGACCCAGAAAGATGCAAAATATCTGCACCAGTTCAGTGTGATGGTTTACATTTGCTGGTTTGTTTGCTTTTTAACTCAAGAGACTAAAGCTGTAACCTTGGGTAAGAGAAGAGCGTGATGTGTCAGCCAATTGCCTTGTTTCCCAAAGGGAGCAAAACCTCCATCCATGACACAAAGCCCAGTCCTTCCCTGCTTTGAGAGGCATCAGAAGCGCTTCCACAGCTGGGTCACCTTGGTCCCACCTGTGCCATTACTGCATCCTTGGATGTCAGGTGTTGTTACAGTTTCTCCCACTATTCACCCCTACACCTCCTGATGACTTAAGTCCAGGCTGACTTTAGGACACTGCATCTTCCTTCTTAAGTTCACTACCAAGGTAAATAAAATTTTTAAGAGCAGTATCAGCATCATGTTAAGATGGGCACTGCTGGATGAAAAAAAGCAATTTAAAAATAAATTCCAGGTCTGTAGTACGATTATCAAACTGTTGAAATCTTTTGTGCTATTGTAACTCTTTTTTCCAATGGTGGACAACGAAGTTTCTGAATTGCCTACGGCAAAAGTGAACAAATTACTGCTAAAAAGTGTTTTCCAATCTAAATGATTCTATTCTATGAAAAAACCTTCATCCCACTGTTGTTCCTTTTAGCCATGGAAACACAAATAGTGCCTTTGTTAAGATCTAGGCTTATAAAGATTTATGCATTTTGATCTGATTCCACATAACACTAATGGACACAAATATGGAACAACATTACTTTTTATAATTATTCAATCTGTGTAATTTCTTCTTTTAAAGAATAAGGTTGCATATGAAGATCTGTTTAGATCCATTAAATCACACTTAGTTTAAAACAGCAATTACAAATTGTAATTTGTAATAATCCAAACAGTAACAGGAAAAAAAATGTTGAATTGCTATGGAAAAAATAGCTTTGTCCTCCTGTACACCTCAGATAATCTATCTGTCATAAAATGGAAGTTGTTATTAATGTATGTACTTCACCATTTGAAATAAGATGAAAAAAGAATGACTGACCTGGTCCAGAAAATACACTAAGTTCAAATCCAAAGAAGTGTGTTTTTTAAACTGCATACACATTGACAATGAAAATATCTACCTGCTAAACATCCATGTGCAATCCTGATTCACTGAATTCCTTCAGCATACAAGTGAGCCTAATAAAATCAGTTGCCTATTAACATACTAAGGTGGATTGCTGAATCAGAGGCTCCACTATACAGAACAGTACCTGCAGTGACTCACTCTTGGTAAGAGCATGTTGGCATCCTGATATTGTCTCTGCTCTTGTTCCCCCCCACCCAAACATCAGAAAAGTAAAACTTATACAGTACATGGTGACACAGCTAAACCTATAATGCAGAAAGTGCTGGCTTATACAGGGGTCCTCCAACTTACCTGTGGCTTGGCAGAAGAGGTGGAAGGGTCCCCGGACACTAACATGCTGTGCCTGGTCACTTAGGAAAGGTGGCAACAACATGACCTTTACGGGGTCTTTGCTAGACCAAACATCAGGCTGGGTACTGGTGGGTGAAGGAGGTGAATCACTTCCCACACAGGACAAAAAGGAGGTACCAGTAGGAGGGAAAGGTATAGGAGATGAGGCTGTGTGACAGAAGAGGACAGAAAAGAAAGTAAAAGGGTACTAAGGAAAAAAGTTGCAAGAAATACATCACACAAAGAAGAAATAATGCAAAAAGACAAATGAGTTTTAGAAAGGTAGTAAGACGAAGTGTCCCTAGGCTCCTAGAGAAGAGCACTTCCCTCCTTCACCCACATTGTTTTTCTCCCATCCTTCCCATCTCCCCACCCTGGGTTATATATAACCCATTCAATTGAAGCTGAGAGGCTGCTTCAAATTAATTACAAAGTTTTTACATTACCCCCCCAAAGGAAATCTCAAAGAACAATAGTGCTTGCCAAATGGAAAGCACTGTCATTATGTCACGTTTCAGAAAAGCCAAGATGTAATACAATTTATTTTAATATTTATTCTGTTATATGTACATAATTAAAAATAGAAAAATAAAACCAAACTGAATCTTATAAAATATAAACCATTTACACTAAAATGGTCTAAATTATGTTTGCATGAAGGTTCAACACAGAAAAGCAGCCCAGGCATACTGCTATTTACTGTCAAAATGTATTCTACTTCTAGCAATATTTACAGAAAGAAGCAGTGAGAGGAACAATTCTTCAGGACTGTACTGCACACAAAATGCTTTTACAGACAAACAGTGCTGCTGTGAACCAGGCTGAGAACAAATGCACACTTTCACGTTAGCAGGCATGATTCACATAAACAGTTCAAAGGACTGATTGTTTAAGCAGCTCCAGTTTCAAGTCTCCAGTTGCATAGGAGAGTGAAGGTATCATCCAGAAAGGGTGACGCTGCAAGTATTTGTCACAAAAAGAAGCTGAGTTATTTCTGAATCTGAAAAGAAGAAAAAAATCAGCAATGTTTTCTCATCAGGCTGTGTCCTAACAGTCCATTCCAGCGAGTCACTAGCGGAATTGTTGGAGTTAATTCTTCTTGATTCCTGTTTTGCTTCCACAATGCAAGAAATCTCTTTCCGTGTCACTGCTAACTGACAGTTGCTTGCCTGTACTGTTCTATGAACTAAAGAAAAAAAAATAATAAATCCAGTTTTGTATAGAAAATAAAATGTGACTATGTCCAGCTGGCTGGCTGGTGGGGGGGAGGAAAAAAAAAAAAAAAAAAAACAGAAAAGCAGTTGTTTCCTCCATCCCCATTCCCCACTTACTCCATGTTTTGAACTGATATTGTTGTACCTACATTTCTAGAAAGCAGCAAAGAAAAAGCCTTTAAACAAGATTATCCCTGAGTCTTACACAAATCAAGGCAATGCTATCCCCATTATACCTTAAAATCTAAGATACTTATAGAGCAGTTAAAAAAATTAACTTTAACCAACTAAAGAGATCTAGTGTGCCAAGACACAAAACATAAAACTAAAAACAATCACTAGGAGCAAAGAAAAAAAATGTCCCAATCTGGACAAAAGTCTATAATTTACCAATCTGATAAACTAAACTCAATTTCCAATTTGGAATTAAAATGAAACTAGATCTTTTTTTAATGGCAACTAAAAATATGTGTAGACTGAAGTACTTTTTAAAGCCAACTGAATTATAAAGCTACTTTTACTCTATCAAAGAATATGGCCAAAGAACAAGCAAGTAGCTTTACTAGAGCAAAGCGCTCCCTGGGGGGGGAAAATCGGAAATAAACAAGTGGTGATCTGAAACTGGCCATTTGAAAAAAAAAAAACAGAAAAAACCACAGTACAACACAAGATGCTATGGTCTCCAGACAAGTACACCACTTCTCTAATCTGTTGAGATCTGAACGAAAATTGGCTTGCTGTACAGCTTAAGCATGTAACCCCTGCTATGGCTTAGCTGTCACACCCAGGCTCTCCGTGCTCAAATAGCCAGCCGCAGGACCACAGCTCACTTCTGCCACTGAGAGGGACAACGGGGCCTTCACTCCCCCTCCACGTCCGAGTCAGCGTACTTGAGCTCGCACTTGACATCGAAGGGCTTGTCCCTGGCCTCGCGGGACGCCTGCGAGTCCCCCGCCTGCAGCTGGCTGTTCCCACAGTCGGGCTCGGTCTCGTAGCCGGTGTCATGCGCAGGCTTGGGCTGCTCCCCACTCTGGTGGCTGACACTGCCCTGCTCCACCAGCGTCTCTTTCACACTTTGCTCACAATCAGAAAAATCTGACTTCGTCTTCTTCTTACCAAGCAGCATCACGGAGCGAAATTTCAAGCACTGCCCTGGCAAGTAGCCTTTGTAACAGTTGTAGGAGAGCAGGCACAAAAAGAGAATGAAAAAGAAGAGGAAGAGGAACATCAACAGGAAGTTATCATTTGACTTGAGGAACATCGTCTTTTCCGGGACTGCATCAGGAATTGAATTGAAGAGCTCTGTGTTGGAGGCTACACTTGTTAGGATAGGGCCAATGGGCTTTGTTAATATCCTTGCTGTCGTTACTGGTACCATGTGAGTGGTCGAGATGTGAGCAGTGGACCCCTCGGTTGATACAGCTGATACTTTTGGCACATCACTATTACCTTCTGTTGGTGCGGCTGTCACAGTGGGGCCCACCGTGGTATGCTGCATTTTTTTCAGTTCCAAAACATGCTTAGCCAGCACTTGAGAAAATTTCTTATTTTTCACTTTTTCTTCTGACAAACATTGGTAAACACCACTGTCTCCTTCTGATAAATTGAAGATGAGCAGTGCCTTTTCCAGCAGACGGTACTTGGGACTCTCCACTCTCAGCACATCATCTTTGAACTTCCAAACTACCTGTGCCAGATTGGACTTTTGAGAACACTTGAGTTCTGCTGTGCTCCCATGCTTGAATGTATGCTGTAGGGGATTCTCTCTTACTTTATCTGGAACATCAAAATAAACGTGCAGAGTATCAGCAATGATTCCAGTTTGCTCTAATCTGTACAGCTTCACCAGACTGTGTTACAGTCCTACTGGAAGCATAAAGATTATGGCATTCACCTCACAAGACCAGGTGGACAGCATGCAAGAATCTCAGTGGAATACCAAGCTGCACGTGAAACATCAACACAAACTAAGAGATAGGACACCTCAACTCTAAGACAGCCTCCACTTCAAGATAAAGTGAGACCTCACCGATCCACAACTGAAGAGTACACCTGAGACAAGTCATTGTTTGGGAAAGATACTGTACTTGGTCTCATTTTATATCCAATCAGTGCATTTTAAGTAAACCAGCAACTACAAAACATCCAAGAGGAAACTGAATTAGGAAATCTCTTCTGAGAAAAAGGATATTTGCACTTAGGGCACACCCACAATGCCACCCTGTAAGTTAACAAAAAAAATAACAAGTAAAGCTCTTATGGCAGTCCACACTTCGCTAGGATTAGAAATAAAAAGTGAGTACATCAAACCCTTAAGAGCTTTTTTTACTGCAGCTCAAATCTCCTGTAACTGTACTCCTCTTTATGATCTCCGTGATCTGGTGGCAGCAGGACATACTATAAAGAAAGGACCTGTGGTTACTTGTCTTAAAGCACTATGGAAGGTACTTCAGCTGCTCTATATCATGTTCTGAGTTCCCCCTCCCCTCTCACCATAAAACCAGCTTTTTTTTAGAATCATTTAATCTGATCTAGCAGCAATAACCAAGCACTTGTCAAAGCTCACAGTAGAATGTCAAATGCTGCATCAAAGAGACAGAGGCCTCTGCAATAGAAGTACTTCTGGTATTGCTTTCATTCACAAGTCACTGTTGAGGTGCCCCCATTCATTTCAGGGGGTTGTGCACTGCACACTGAAATGCATACAAACACAGACAGTTTTTAAGACAACATGCAGGTCGTATAGATGCTCAAATATTCAAAGCAGAATCCCATACCTATTTAAATGTAAATCAATGTCTAGATAATCACAAAATCAAAGCTGAACTAAACAGAACTTTCACCACTCCACCTAGACATATGAAGGAGCTCTTCAAAGACTAACTCACCAGAACAAGAAGATGCATCTCCACCTATGTTTTGAATCCAGTTCCTGTAAAAGGAAGTTCAACCATTACAACTTCAAATCTTGTTTCCTAAGGTCTGCCCATCCCCTTGTACTAGATAAGAGTCATCTAAACAGAACTAACAGACATAAATGGATAGGAAAAAGTCTGTATCTGAAAACATTCAGTTTTTAAAATTCCAATCATCAGTAAGGGACAAGACTGATTAAATACTGATTGTAACTGTAAGGTAACCAAAGGATACTATTACCTTTCCATTTCACCTTCTTTAAAAATATCAATGCAGGAAGCTTCAAGGGGTTTCCAAGCACAGTAAGGATCCCTTGCTAAAACACAGTCAACGCAAGTGGTGTACTTGTCACAGAATGCCACTGGAGACTGCACCACACCAGAATTTGAACCAGCAAAGAGGTATCTTCTGCCCTAAAGAAAACAAAGCACAACAAAAAAAAAATCACAGCCAATCAGTTTCTCAAACCCAAACAATCCAATTCACGGAACAACTTAAATATTATTAAAGAGCTGCATACACACAGGCATTTTGTAAAAAGTGGTGCCTAGTTTATTTCTAGACAGTTATCTTGAAAATATTGCAGCAGTGCTGAAAGTGCAAAAAGACAACAAAAAACTGAAACAGGTATGTGGAAAGTAATCATGTCTAACTATGACTTTACGTCTTAGGTTACAGTGTAAGATGTAACCAAACGTATGTATTCTATCACCAGCTGTTAAAACCAGGTTATATATCTCTTCCAGGACACATCCCTGATAACTCCCTCCAGAGGGATATCTTCTGTTAATGGGCCATCCAGCCTCACTGCATGACTCATGAAACTACATCATCCCATTGTGAGGGGCTCTGCCCAGGGGTAGGAACAGAGCATTCCTACCTGAATATAATCTGAGGTTTGGAACACCACAGCCAACCCTTACCTACCGGATTCCCAGAGGACAAGAGCTACATAACCACCACTGGACCTTCAGAGGAAGGCCAGAGCCTTCTACAGGATCACCACTTCAAGAGAACCCCTTCAAAGAGGACTGCAGCCACCCCTTAATCGGACTGCTACCACCACCCTGCCCAGCAGGGTGTCAGGTCATATCCTGACTTGGTCAGGTTAAGCCAGTGTTTCTGTACTATTGCCTTGTTATATACACTATAAGGAACTACTATTCCTATTCCTCATATCTTTGCCTGAAAGTCCCTTAACTTCAAAATTATAATAACTCAGAGGGAAGGCAGGTACATTTTCCATTCCAAGGCAGGCTCCTGCCTTCCTTAGCAGACACCTGTCTTTCAAACCAAGACAGATCTTGGCGCACAATGTGGGGCTCAAGGGCATTGAGAGAAAAAGGTGAAAAAGGAGTAACAATTCCTGGGTAACCTAATTTTTGTGTGCTGAATATAGAAACTTCATTAAGTAGCACTATGTGGTCCAGCTTACCCTGGTTCGGGTGGCACATGGTCATGGCTATATTCCTCCCATTTCTCCTTATCTAAACATGGGTCCTATTACTAAGGCTACCATGGCTGTTATCCAGTTTGCACTACAGGTCAATAAAGTGAGGAATTCATGGATTTTTAAATTCCTATGGAAGGCAGGCACATGGATACAGGGCTATTACACACTAAGTGTATGTTTTTGGGGTTGTGTTAAAAATGGTACCGTCTGTGAGAAAATAACACCAGGGAAAGTTTTCTCCCAACACTTCAACCAGTTCTTTGGGCCTACCCCACCAGCATTTGAAGGGTTTAGATTTCCTCTGGATATTAACCAAGTGGTGCTGATAGGCCTACTCTATTTAGCATTCAGAGATAAGCTGAGATTGACTTGGATAGCCATCCAGACACCTACCCCAGAGGCTAGGAATGCTGCCCCAGAACCTGACAGGGCCCCAGAGACTAGAGATCCTGCCCCACAGCCTGACACTGCCCAACAGCCCACCTCAGAAATTAATCACCCAGATTTAGTGGGGGCACTGGTGAAGGAGATGCGCGAGATGTGCCAGATGCTGCTGAGGGAATACACCTCCCCAGCTAGTGGAAAACCCTCTCCCTGCCCCAAAGAGGGAGAGCCTGATAGTGCAGCAGTGGAACCCACAGATGTTACAAGTGTCCAGGCCCCAGCTGAACCACAAGGGCAATCCCAGCCAGCAGCAGTCGCCCCTGTGCAGAGGAGGAAGTATAAGACCAAATCAGTACGCCCAGTTAATGATGATGGGGAACCAGGGCCCTCGCAACCAGCAGGGGAGCCAGAACCCGAAATCATCACTGAGTCCCTGTCGTACGACAGTCTCCGTAACATGCGAAAAGACATTGTGCGGCGGGGCCGTGAGGCTTATACAACCTGGTTACTTCGGGTTTGGGACCTTATGGGTACAGGCGTGCAGCTGGATAGTGGCGAGGCAAGGTATTTGGGATCCTTGACCCAGGACCCTGGTGTGGATCAGATATTCGTGAGGGAGCCAGGGCCCCTTTCTCTCTGGGAGCGGCTTTTAATGAGGGTAAGAGAGAGGTTTGTTCACTTTATCACACACTTTTTCCAGAAATATGAATGCAATAATCCTTCTATGAGGCAAGGCAAGCCTGTGCTGATTACAAGGCTGCAGTTGGCACATGCAAGACTGAGCAGGCAAGGCTTGCCCTGTGCAGGACCTGCTCCTGTTGATCCAAAGCAGCCCTACTGCTTCCAGCTCTCCAGCCAGCCAGTCTCTGCAGCCACATCAGCATTACCCTTACAACAGCCAAATGCTTCTGGTAGTATTCAAAGGAAATACTGGTAGTATTCAAAGGAAACAGCACTGGCAAGACACCTTGGAGAAGGGGAATATAATCAGAATGGCTGTTGAACCATTGCTGCTGGGGATCTCAAATCAAGAGTTTGAGCACCACAGGAAAAGACCACACTCATCCTTATTATAAAAGGCAGGCAAGCTGCTGCATTTCAGTCATCTGCTTTAGAGCTCAGGGAAAACAATGGCTAAAAGTACACTGTGACTTGCCATATTATCAGGCAAAGCCTCAAGAAAGGGACCTGAGCTACAACCCCAAACCACCACGACTGACCCACTACCCCTTTTGAGAGGCTCTGCATAGGAAGATGAATGGCACGTCCCACCTCAGCAGTGAGCTGGCTCCATCCTGAGCAGAACACTGAGCACATTTATCACCACCCTACTGCACCTGTCAGGCAAAAGAGCTGGATCCAAGCACAGAATGGCTTTTCCTATACTGCAGCCATACCAACCTCAGTACACAGCAATGTACTCGGAGTCATGTCTGCAGTGAGACTGCTTGACTCCAGCAGGATGAGTACGCTCACAAAATGATGAGCAGACATCCAAGGAAAGATTTAAAGTACAGAAACATTCTTCAAAAATCTCACATTCGGGTGCGGACATTTGGTCTTGACATCATAAACACCCTGAAGAAAAGAACTGACAGAGCATCTTAGGGCTGAATTTAGGTTTTGGGGCTCACTGATGCTCTGCTCTTTCAACTAAGGATGTAAGGAGGTTCTGCCATGGGAACTCAGAACAGGTCAGTCTCTTTACTGCAGTGATCATGAGGAAGTCTCTAGAAGAATCTGCAAGACCAAGCACAAATTAGTTTGAATCCTTCTTCCATATAAAGTGTGCAAACAACTTTCAAGGAAACTCTTGACACTAGAAAATGCAAGATAAAACAGGATCAAAAAAGAAACTGCTGGTACCGCTGGAAGATACAGTTTGAAAGACAGTCAAACGAACATTCAAATACAGTCTTCCATCCTGAAATTTGACATAGATTAGTGCTGGACTACGATGCAGTGCTCACAGAAGGAAGTCTACTGTGCTGGAGACATCCAACTTCCTAGGAAAAGTTTCCTATTCTGCTCCAAGACTTCCACAGCGCACTAAGCACTGCTCTCTAGTGTCCTGCTGGGTAACGCTGCAACAGTGCAACACTGCACATGGGTTTTAGTGTCTTGGCATGTTTCCCAGCTCATACATTCAGGAGTTCAAGGAACATGCAGCGAGCTGAGCAAACCATTTAAAAAAAATCCAGACACACCTTCCAGTCAAGCAGGAGTTAAGATAATCTACTGTAGGCTCATCTGACTCTGCCCACCACCCTCCACACACTATGGGAAGAACCTAGAGACTAGCAAAAAATACACTCAGAAAGGACTCTGACTCCAGAGAGGTCTAAAGCCCACCATCAGGGTAATGATTACCTTTCTGCGGTTAATCCACTGCTGTGGGATGCCATGACATATCACAATGCCAGCTCAGTGATGGACTTCAGTAGCCACTGACCGTGGAGGCAGAAACTTGTGTTTTCAGGATGGGAAGCAGCAGGAATCCCTGCTTGGGTGGTACTGTGACTACACAGTTACCATGACTCTGGTACCTAACCCGACCTCCCATTTCTCATCAATGAAAAGGACCTCTGGTTTTATGGGAATGTACTGGGCAGCATTACTTCAGTTTTAGGGTGTAGTTTTATGTGTCAACTATTATACTTGCAACATGGAGATTTTCCCTTACAGAAGATACAAACTGCTACTCTCCACTGTGACAATGCAGGAAGCAGTGTTTTATTTCAGTTCTAAGCTCTAAGAGAAGTTTCTCTGTGAAAAGACAGTGCATTCCCTATGCAGTCTCTATGCTGTGCCTCCTACTGCCCCCTTTCTAGATATCCTTGAGGAACTGAGCATATGGCACCTTGGAGTGGTTTGGTTCAAAATCCATGGCTTACTTATTTTCCTTCCGTGAGATAAGAATCAGGAGAAAGCAAAGCAGGCACAAACTTAAAGAATATAAAGTAGTTTATTAACAGACTAACCCTTCAGAACACTTCTCTTCCCCCACCTTTCTCCCTTCTCCCACTGACAACGTAAAAAGACAACCCTCAAGATTTTTCAGTCAGTTTACCATCTCTGTAACAATCTTTCTCAGTTCACTTAGGGAGAGGAGTCTCTCTTGCTCATGCTGTGGAGACATCTCCACAAGAAAACAGTTAAACAGTTCTCTCATGGCTTCAGCGTCACAGCAAGGCAGCCGCCCGGGATGGTTTCTCCTTGCCTGTGAAAGTCCCTTCCCTCGACTTACACTTACAGCTTTCCCCACAACTGCTTTCAAGGGTTCCATCTTAGCTAATGGGGTACCATTTTAAGGATGAGCTGTTNAAGAGTTAATCTCACCCAGGCCTTGCAGCTGGAATTCGCTTATCGCTGTTGGTCACATGATCATTGCCGGGCAGCGGCCTCAGATGAATTTCGGCCGCACTGGGCGAGGGCCAGGCTGGCCCGCACTGAGGGGGCCCAGCCCCGCTGGGCCACGCCGCAAGCCCCCCAGCTACCTGTCCAAAAGCAAGAGAGCTTTCCTGGGCTCTGTTCGTTCTTAAATGTGGATCACAGAGGCGTGTCAAGCTTCTTAAGTGGCTTAAAAACGTTGCCAATATTCAAACTAGCCAGTTGATTGGTTCTGTCAAGTCTAGAGGAAGCCGTAATCACTTCTTTGCAAAAGAAATCACTTCCATGGCTGATGGAGCCCCCTTCACTAAAAACCCAAACCATACTAAACCGCGACACACCTGAACCCAGAGTGAATAAATTCAGTGCCAGTATTTCTACACTAGCGTTCACTACCAAGTGTGTGCTGAAATTGCTACATGATATGCCTTTGGTATCAGGCTTAATGCCCATCTCTTTCTTTTGCACTCCCCTGAAATGGGCAAATCATAATTGAGGCAGTGTAGGAATGATCCCACAATTAGAAGAATGGGTATTAACATATTTATTAGAAGAGCTATCTACCATTATCTTCTATGACAGGGAAAATTCTGAAACTTCCTGTCAAAGCAAGTCATTTGAAACTTTCTTTGCACAATAAACAAATACTTTTGTGTGTATGTGCATGTATATATACATACACACAATATATATCTACACACATATATAAGTGAGTTGTCAGTGTGGTGTGTCATACAAAAATAACACAAGCATGTTTACAGAAAACTAAGCACAGACATTTTTAATTCTGATTTTCATTTGTCTAGCAAAAACTTACTCTGTCCTTCCTTTCTATTATAAGCATGAAAGGATAAATAAGTGTGCAGGATGAGCTTGTAAAAATTATGGCATAAAGCTTTGTTCCACTGAGCTGATCATGTCCACACGCAAAATTTTATTAAATATCACACAAAAATAAAAGCTGTTTCAAAGTATCCCTAAATCCCTAAGCTGCAGAGCACTTATGGATCACTATGTAGCTACTAAATGCTGGTATTACTCCTAGATGCTTCAAAAGAGGCATTCATTCCTTATGAAACTCAGTAAATCTCACTGATGCTCCAAGTGACTTTAGGCGTAGACAGATACATTCATGGATCTGAAGGTCTAAATAACTAGGGCCAGAAGCCTAACTCATGAACAAACTACACCCAGTGATTATCCTCCTACTGCCACAAAACCACTCCAGGATTAAACCAAGCAACGGATGAATAGTGCAGGACAGCTGCCAGGTTTGGAGCCTGCAGCAAGTCTTGTGCTATCCAGCTGCAGCCGCAGCTGGTGCCTCACTGGGCAGACAGGACCTCACCAGAGGTCCTCATCCACAGCTGCAGCAGTGACTGCTCTCACAGCACATCCAGCATGCAGGAGCCTGTGAGATTTGGGACAGCAGAAATCAATTAGCTACACAATTGTGAGTCTCTGTGCTAGAAGACTGTTCTCTCTTCTTAGGTTTATTTCCTCAAAACCACACACCACTCCTCTGCTAACCTTAACCCCTGGGATTTTTCCTCACAAATCTGCAGTGGCCACAAGGGGTCAGGTTTTTTACATTACTCCATTACTGAAATCTGTATCTTAAATCACTTTACAGTTTCCAGCTTCTGCACAGGGAAACCAAGTGAAGAACTGCACATCTGTGCTTGCCAAGCCCTCCCCCATGCCCACATCCCTTCAGAAGCTTGCCACCTACCAAACATACTGAAACGTAGCAGGCAATATGTGACTGCTGCAGCATGGTGAGTTACAAATGCAGCCTTTGGCTCCATGCACAGTGATGGTCTCTAGTCACAGGGTCACAAAGTGGTACCAAAAAAGCTTTGTTAAAGAACAAAATGAGATGAATGCTGTGATGCTTACACCACTTACTGTTTTGGATGAAAGCAAGAGAGTTTGGACTGGTTCAAAACTTGGAAAAAGCTGTGTTTCTTCAATAATATGCATTCCATTTTCATAGCTGATAGCTTTGTGCAGGGCTCCTTGATCTGAAAGAAGAGAGCAATATGTTTAAGTAAGACCCTTGAAATAAAAAGGCAGGAAAAAAGCCTGCACAATTGCTACAAGCTGTCTCAATAATCTTGCTGTTCAGCTTTGACTCTGTGTCAAAGGCAACCATTAAACTTGCCATCATCAGGACCTCTGAGCATGAAATAACATTTTGGTACACAAAATGACCATTTGGGGATTATATTGTGTGGTTTTGCTGAACTCCTTGAAGCTGTGCAGGTCTTTTCCTGCGATACTTTTTTAAAGCACCTAAGATTGTCCACTTACTGCAGCACCTTACTTTTTGTTACACCAGCTGCTATGATGACACCAGCTAGTGTAAAAGCACTATAAATATGGAAATCTCAGAAGTTTCTCTAAAAACTAAAGAATCAGTGCATCACCAAAAACAGGTGTTTTGTAGAACTCACCTGTACCAATGAACATAACATCATAGATGGTGCCATTGAGTGCTCTGACTCTGTCAACTACAATCTGTGTGTACTTCACATCTCGCTTTACTAGCCGAGGTCTGTCTCCCATTGGGGTCACTGAGTCATCCATCAGAGGATGATCTTTAACAAACTGCAATGTTTTGTCTGGTAAATTCAGAGAACTCATGTAGTTTGATGCTCTGGCTTCATTGTTTATACACTAGAAGGGGGGACAAGGAGGGGGTGAAAAAGAAAGACAACCAAATTGTATCATTTACTTGTACAAAATAAAGACAATTAACAGCAGTTGCATGCATTTCCTTCTCCACATTATTCTGGCCAGTAACCACACCTGTACACTGTTCTCATTGTAGCAAGGAAGGTCCTCAGGTCTCACAGCACTTTGGCTTCAGGGATGTACTAATCCTGAGTTTTGGATTACATTTTTGTTTGGATCCAAAACACATTCTAGGAAAATATTCCTTCTGTGCTCTCATGCATTTTCAGACTTTTAACCGTCACTTCATTCAGCACTAGCAACAATATGACTGTAAGGAAGTATGAAAAGTCGGAAAGAGACCCAGCACTAGGGAAGTTTGAGTTTGCAGAGCAGTGCACTACACTGGATAAACATCCTGATTCTACTCTGACAATGCAACAGTTGCTGTATTTCTTTTCATCTGAACTAAAAAGTATATGATGTTGCTAGTGTATACTGAGTTCTATTTCCCAATGAAATAGAATAATAATTTCCCAATGAAATAATGAAATACAAAACCAGCAAATAACTTAATTCTAAATTTAAAAAACCCAAAGACTTTGATTCCCAGATAAAAACTTCAGGACACATCACTTGAGTGTTTTTCTACCAAGTTTTTACAAGAAGTAACCACGTGAGGGCAAACAAATGAATCAATAGTAGGTTACTAGTATTCCCTAGTCTGTTTACTCCCGAGCATTAAAAAAGTCATCAGATCCAAGATTACAGAAACTTACCGCACCAGGTCGAGGATTAGGAATTTCCCCATTGTATCGTACCCACTTTGTATGAGACTGTTCTACTGTAGCACTCTGCATGTATTTTCCTTTTGAGAAAACCTCTTCTACAGTAGACAGATTGTATGCACACACTGCTGACAACCCCACATTATTCCTACAAGTTCAGGAAGAAATTAGGAAAAAAACCCAACAAAACATAGGAGTAATTACTATTTTCTTGTAGTAACCAATTGAGATTAAAGGGACTTA
Source organism: Dicrurus megarhynchus (assembly GCA_013399195.1). NCBI lineage: Eukaryota > Metazoa > Chordata > Aves > Passeriformes > Dicruridae > Dicrurus > Dicrurus megarhynchus. The sequence continues at coordinate 511,795 of VXAD01006005.1, forward strand.
TCCAGGAAAAGGCTATATACCACACTTACAGTTGTGGGGTGAAGACTCCATATATCACTGGTTCCTTCAAAGTCGAAGATTTGAGAATAAACACGTCATTGATAACATTGAAAATTAAATTCTTATCAGGGATGGTACAAATCAATCTGGCCTTGAGAAAGGAAGTCCATTTTTTCTGCAAGGTCCTTAATCCTCCTTGGTCCCTCTTATGATATTAAAAAAAAAAAAAAAAAAAGGTGTTTATGAGGAGAACTAGCAGCATTTTTGCATTTAAGAACCATTGCTGTATTTGATAATTGAGCTGTAGCTCTGATACCTCTTCTATAAAAGGGCATATTGAAACAGTATTAATATTTCCATTCATTATCCAATGGTATATACAATGTATTAAAGGAAATCTGCAAGACTTATTAAAACAATTAAATATAAATGCTTACAGATTTGCAACCTGCCACTGATTTCTATTTCAAACAACAGTCTGAAATACATAGTAATATAATAAATGAAAGTCTCATATTTCACAATACTCCCCTTTTAAAGTGTGCACAAGCTGTCAGTGGGCAGAGTGCCACAAAAATAAGCCCCATCTAAACCTGCCTCCAGCTCCTTGTTTAATGGAAATCTCAAGGGCACTAACTTGTTATTGATGTTTTGACTTCCCTGTTTAAATACAAAACAGTAAAGTCAAAATAAAACTTTCAACCTCATAAAAATGAAACAGCCAGATAAATTTCCTGTTGGAAAAAAAAGGAAATTGATACATTCCACTGAAAAATTTTTCTTAAATAAACATTTTCTACTGAAAAAAACTTTAGTCAGCAAGACTTTTAACCAGCACTTCTGCGGATGTACTTGAATCAGCTTAACACACTGAGGTTTAAGCACAGCAAGTGTGACAGAATTGGGCTGCTGGTGACCACGTCCCCTCAGGCTCTGGCAGCTGTAGCAGCTTCATAGAAGTCCCATCTGCTACACCACGGTCAAGAAATATTTTGCTGTGGACACAGCTACAGTATTGCTTGCATACAGCTACTTCGAAGTCACTTGACACACATCCTATTTGCTCAGTTCCAACCAAAGTCACTTCTTCACAGGGAGCTGTACTTGTTTAAAAACAATTACAGTGAAAACTGGGGCGACACTTTTTCTGTTGCTGGGTTTTGTCATGGTTGCTTTGTTTTCTCCCAGAGAAGAGCAGAACCTTCAGATGTACTGAAATCTCATAACTGTGCAAAATTAGATCAAATATTTACGAAGCAACCATTAGGCGTTCTTAGTTCTGATTAACTGATTGGAACTGCTCAATCATTAAGATTCACTGAACTCAAACTTCTCCATTTACCTGGCAGTAAGTCCACAATAATGAATGCTTTTTAACATGCACACACAAGATTCTAAGAGATATAGTAAAAGTAAACTGAACTATCTCCCACCTTGCATACTCTAGCTATTCTTGGAATCATCAATTTTCCAACGAATTCATACTCCACAGACACCTCAGTGAAAAAGAAGTATATCTTGTCATCTTCTCCATCTGTGCTGTTTGGATCTGCTCTTATCACATCAGCAAAAACAAAGTTGGGCTCTACAAACAGAAGAATTTTCTATTACATATGTGATTACTAACTTGATTCTCTCAAAGACCTGCAGAAGTTGTCTCTCACCCAAACTCCACACTGCATTTACCTCCTCTCTACTCACTGACTTGCTTTCACAGTTTGCTGTTCATAATATGAACAGGATTTCTAAAAAAACGTTAAACCACCAAAAACCAACCAGAAAAACCCTCAAGCCCCACAAAACCTATGTGAAAACACTAAGATACTTGAGAGATTCCTATGATCTGACAGCTCATTACTTCAGCATTCTTCAGTCCACACTCAAATGAGCTTTTCTAATGGGCCTAGAGAGGTAACCCTCCCTTGCCTGCCTCTCCTCTATTTCAGCTATTAGCTGAAGCACTAAAATGACAGTGCCATTACAACATGTATTACAAAACTCAGAATCCTGTGCTTTTTGGACACTGATCATGACTTTGGTCCTTTTTGGCACAAAGCCTCAAACCTCTGAGCATTCACAAAACTCAGTGAATTTTGAATTTGAGGTACTTAAAGCATCAAGAACCATGATCTATTTGAGAACCAATTCAAGACCAAAACCATTCCATTCCTTACCATAACTAAGCTGCATTATAGCATGGATGAACAAGCAGATAAGAAATAAACTGTTAATGTCAAGTTGAAGCGTGTATATTCGGAAGCTGTTTTCATGATCAATGCTGATGGAAATCCTGAAATTTCAAAATAAAATTTCTTGATGGCATGCATGAGGGCACACACTCACAGTGTATGCCAGTATAACAAAATCCATCTCTTTGAGACACCAGACAATTACTCCTTATCCAGGTCAGACATTTAAATCCTGTACATGTGATGTTGAAGAAGGAAAAGTAACTTGTTTGGGCCAGTTCTCGTGCCCACTTACCATTAAGCCAAGGAATTGCATACTCTGTTCTCAGAGGGCTCTGATGAGAATGCCGGGAAATAATAGGTTCACTTCCCAAGAAATTGTAAGAAGTCCCAGAATAAAGCTCCTCATCTTCAACACAAAACCAAATATATTAGAACTTACAGACTGGATACCATAAACGGTACATAAATATTTTGTAAGTCTATGTAAGTTTTAACTTCCCACAAGAAAAGGTAAACACTGATTTCCTCTTAATTGCCCTAGACATGTCTTTTATGTTTACATTTCTGCCGATCATTCTCAAGCCTAGCACTTCCACGCTTGGGTTTATTATTACTATTGCTCTAACATGACAACCTACAAAAGTAAATGTTGTTTTTGTGGTACTTTAACACCTAACATGAAAACCTACAGTTTATGTTAAGACATGCAAATTTACTTAAATGCATCAGAAGTCTGGAATTATTTTCCTCTTTTTCTATGCCACCATTACTCAAATTCGACTTGTACAAATTTAGGCACAATGCAGGGAGCATGTTCTTTCGTTTTCATTTCCTGTTTCATGCTTTATTGAGCTTCTCTCCTCTGATCTTGAGACACGCAGGTAAAGCCACAAATTCTGGCTTCCCCAAATTAAGATTCAGTGGTGTCTTTCCATGCAGTAAATACACTTGCAATAAATGTCTCACTTCCCTACTCTGCTGCATCTCTTTGTCTGCTGCATACTTGTTGTATTTACTGAAATTACAGTAATAGATACTACAAGAGCAGTTTAAGTACATTTAGACTATCTGGACTAAGTATGTTTAACATCTGGAAATACAGGCTGAAAACTGGTATTTTAGAAGTTGCTTCCCAAACAACCTCAAGCTTGAAGTTCTTCTTTTAAAGAACATGCCTAGGGTGACTGCATAAGTATTTTAGTGTCTATACAGATACATAATGAAGACAAAAAAATATGGATGCAAGCTACTGTTTTGATAATGACAGACTGGAGAGTGACAGTGGAAAAGATAGAACATTTTTAAACATAAGAACAAGGATGTAAAGTCTGAACTTACCAACCATAACAGATGTGTAGCTTTGAGCAGGATCAAATGGACATCTGCCCTTACCATCTTCATTTTTACCTCCAAGTTCAAATGAAATTAAATTCTGTTGAAAACCACAAAATAACTGTTAGCACTTTTTTCTTTCAGCCACTCAACTTGTGCAAAGTTAGCTTAAAACTAAACACTGCATGATGGGCTATATCATCAACTTCCAGCATCAAAGGCATTTTGTGTAAAATTATAGAAGCATATGTGTTTTCAGAAAATCTTATCATGTCCCAAAGACAGAAGAAATGTGTTCCTGTAATTTGTGAGAGTGGAAGCAGAAAAGAGCAAAAGATGAAAAGGTCTAGACAGAGAAAGAAAGTACTCAAGAAAGAGTACCCAAAAAAGCTAGACAGCAGGAAAGGCAGAGAAGTTAACTGATACACAGAAAGAGCTGGCAATTATTCAATTAGCCTGAAAAAAAATGGAGAGTCTTAGAAATCAAGAAGGCTTTCTGAGGTGGATTAAGCAACTTTTGAGATGATGTTAAATTTGTGAGATAAGGCGTAATCCAACTAGGCTTTAAAAAGCAACAGAGTACTTTGGCTGCTACTTTATAAATTCCTTACAAATAAAGAGAATGAGGATCAGAAAGCTGAAATGTAGCCACAGTCCTAAGGAAGTAATCAGTTATACTACATAATGAAGGTACCAGAAGCTAAGGACACAAAGAATTACAAGATTTCTCAATTTTCTAATTGCTAAGAGCTGCAGTAAGGAAAATGATACAAGAGTCAGCAGCAAGAAAAGGGAGTTTTAATTTTGTGCCAAGATTTCAGTTTGAAGGATTGAGCACTACAAATCTTAGGCACAGCCAGGAGCAGAGACAAGCAGAGACAGGAATCCGAGAAACTTCAGGGACATTCAGTAATGGGTGGAAGTTGCAAACAATGTAATTTCAGTTTTAGTAATTGGTTTCATGCTAATAGACAATACATAAAGAAGTATAAAAGCTAAGAAAAAGTAAATCTGCAGTTAGACAAGATGAATCAGTAACTCAGTAAGTGCTCTGAAAAAGGAGCAGTACGGTTTATTTGCATACTCTGCCATTATGATGGGAGAATGCAATAAATGCTCCTAACCATACAACCAGCAATGAAGGTGCAACAGTTTTGGGAATGGAGACTAACTCATTTTTTATCTGAGTTGCTTTTAAGTTACAGCTGTTGCTGGGTCAAAACACATGTACATTTCTTACCAGGTAATCACATGTTGGCTGAAATGCATTAGTTCCACACACGTAGAGAAAAGTATCATTCAGCTGTTGCAAGACACGCACATAATTACGACACTCTGTCTGTAATAGAGGATGAGAAAAGGACTAGTCTGATAAACCATAGCTTCTACATTCCAACATAAACAAACAACCTTGTCCACTGCCACTTCTTATGCCACATCATATCAGCAAGCCCAGGTGACACATGGGTAACACTGGGACGCAATCTCCCTACAACCTCCAGAAGCTCCAATCAATACTGCAGCAGCTGGTTTCCTACAGCCAGTAGTGTGCAGCTACCTCAGCGTCCTAGCAGGACAGCATGCTCAGCAGGGTCCATCCCAAGCTGTTTTATGGAAGGACAAGCTCCAAACACATGTCCAAGTCCATGGGAACAACTAGTTCAACATTAAGTGAGTTTTAGACTTTGTCATCCCTTGTACACCTAGATGAAACAGTGACAGCCAAGATTGTATCTTAAGTGCAAAACCTCTAATACTCTTAAATTAGCTACAAAGTTCTGTCACTTATAGCCATCCTTTTTCTTTTTTCCAGTCCTTGGTATCATCCAAGGAAGCTCCTTAGTATCTTTTGTTCTGAAATGGAACAAGGAGTTTGAGCAAAACCCTTAATAAAGGATACAATAAAAATTCAGAATAATAATGAAGTAAAACAACTCTAAACATCCACTTAGAGAGAGGGAAAAAACCAGTTTAACAATACCCCTTAATTCTTGCTGGTACACTGCCAGATCCCTCCACTGAACTGTTGTTCCATGAACTTCTTAAGCAAGTTTAAGCACTGACCTTACTATTCCTTCTTACGAGACAAACTAGGTATTTCTGTGACTGTATGGGAGAACACAGCAGGGGGGAAGAGTGTAAAACCAGTTTTCTGCCAGACGAGGCCCTTGAACAGCTGTATGAATGCTTTCTGCTGGCATTATACAGCACAGTGCTGATGGGTGGGGGAGAGAACTGCCCATTTAAGTATAAGAAATAGCAGTAGTGGCTTAATTCCTTGACCCTTTTGAAACTACTGTACTGTGCAAAACATCATGGCTCAGCATAAATGCGACTACTAGGAGGTTAGAAGTACAGTGAGGAAAAAGCATGGCTGGCACTAAGTGTGAGTTGCTAAACTGGGAGCAAGAGAGAATAAAAGAAAACAAATTCAGAGCTCAGTCAAAGTACATATTATTTATGGAGTCTAATATACTCCACCAATAATTTTTGAGAGGACTTGTGGGGATTCACACACAAGTCTGCTAAACATATGCTCATGCATAAGAGGAACTCCTATCCCATATTCATCATGGATGTATGTCATTATTATTAGCAGCAACCCCAACTGAACAGGAGAACAAAAATAATATTCTCTGATCTCATCCTGAAGAGGCAGACAAGGAGGAAATCTTAAACAGCTGTCACACCTCATATTTGAATAATGTACTGATGGTCATCTGTGGTCAGTCAAGGAGAAGTAGTAGCAAGTCAAAGGGAGACAGTCCACTCCCACCCTGATGAACCACATGAATGCAGCAGGATAATTATCAGCCCTGGATGCAGCATTTGGGGTTTTTTAACAGTGCAAACCAAACAGGCTGCATATTCAAGGATCACATCCCTCCAAGTGCAGAGTAGATCTGGTTTTTGTATTCACAGGACTTGGCAGACTTCTACTTTCAAACCTGTGTTAAAGGCCTGACCATCAGTCTTGCCCAGCAAATCCTTGATTTACTGCATCATTAAATGAAGTGGTGTTACACAACAGAAAGGTACATCCACATACAGGCAACTACCTCCAGTAAACCACCTCCACAGAGAGGCAAACGAGCAGAGCAGCCTGTGCCCTGGCACTCATGAGGAGCCGGTGGGTCCCAGAAACACCACAGGACCCTGCCCAGCTGGCAGGAGGTCTGGCTGCTCGAGTACTGGGGAACTGTCTGAGCTCTCTTGAGTCACACCACAAGGGGCACACCGGCTGAGCAACCCAACACGCATATACAGAGTCAGTGCAAAAATACACTAGCCTAATAAAAAACTCCTATGCCCTAAAGCAAAAATTAATCATTCATTCTGTAAAATCAAATGCTGTGAAGGAATTATTGCAATAACAAAACACAACAGTTGCTATCGATTACTTCAGTGAAAGCAATACTGGTTTATCGTCTTAATGGAAAACCATTAATATTAGGCATACATCAGGGTGTGTTCAGATTTTCAAACATTCAAGTAATATTCAACAACAAAAATAATGAACTAAGAACTAAAAAAAAAGACTAAGCATGCCGCAGTTTTTAACGCTCAACTTAATTTAAAAAAATGAGGTGATTGTTTTGAAATTTTAATTTCACACAGTTGGAGACTTTCTTCTTTTAATGTCACTCCTCTTGAAGTAAAATGTGCAAGATCTTTCTCAAAGTTCAATAAAAGTACATACCTGTTCTGATTTGCCCTTGACTGCACATTTAGTCCTTTTATCTTCTGTGACCTTCCAGTGTAACTAAGTGAAAAAACATGCAACAAAAAAGCACATTCAAAGCACTTTAATTCAATGCAAGGTCTGAAAACCTTGCAGTAACACACACAAGAAAAGGCAATCCGAAGACTACCTAGAGCAAATGCAAAGACATTTTGCAAGTAGAATTCAAAGGTTCAAAACCATTTTTTCCCAGGGATGTGACACTTTCAAATCTATGTGCCTTAAGCAGAACTAAACTACCATCATCTTCTGGGTTCATAATGACGATTCCCCATAAACTGCTAATGAACTTTTCATTACCATATGCATTAGGCAAATGCAACTGTAAGTGGTTTAAGTGTTTTATTCCAATTTAAAGCACTTCTCTGTTTCATTAACACTTGAATAAAAAACACTTGGGGGAAAGGAATCAAAGAAAATTTACTGGACTAATTTACACTGTACTGAGTACAACTTTACAGCTATGTTTTATATGCTGGTGAAAGTGCCCACCACCACCCATTAACATGTTCTCCAGGTTAAAAATCATATGAGCATGTTCCAAAGCACCCTGGGTGTGAGTCCATGCTGCACCTGTACATGTTAGCCTGTGTTGCTGATGGGATGAAAAGCAGGAGCCTGGGAAGGACCTGGAAGCAATACAACATTAGCAGACTTCTGCCTGGGCTAATCTACTTTGAGAAACCAGCACCAGCATATTCAAAGCACTTCTCTGAGCAAACTGGATCAGACCTGTCTGCATCACCACTTGCTGTGCAGACACATCTAGACACAAAACAGAAGATGAGACTGAAAGGACAGGGCCTTCATTTGCAGCACATCTGCAGCCTGCTACAACTGAGCAAGCCCCAGCTTCGCTTCTGTTTCAGATTACTTTTTGACTCAGATTAATAGAAGATGGCCCACTCCTGATACTAAGAAAATGCGTAAGAACTACTGCTACAGATGATACCCACAGTCCCTATCGTCCAGCATCCTGCCCCCAAGAAGAAAATACCCAAGGAGACTTCTAATTACTTGTTTCTATATAGCTTCTCCTTTCTTACTCTCTATTACTCTGTAAAATCTTCCAGAAATAATACTGGAGTAGACTATACAGAGTAATTTCTCTTTTATATTCTCTTTTACCTAATTGCCTAAAATGCAATCCTACTGACACCAGGAAATTAAGTCAAATTTGGGGTACGATTTTTACATGGAGGATAACGTATTAAAAGGCATACCTCGTGCTGCTTCTCAGCAATATTCACTGCGTTTAAGGCAAAGATCACTTCCCTGGCTCCTACATACAGAACATTTTTGTCTTCACTTAACAGCAAGGTTGAATAGTTTGACACTTTTGATTCATTAAAATGTATTAGCTGGACCTCTGTTGAAATGGAAAAAAAAATAGCATCTCATGAAGAAACACAATCACTTAGGGTCAAGCTTATGAGTCATTTTTTCTAAGTTGTCTAACAGCTGTTGGATAACTTGAAAACAACAAAGGTTAGTTCTGACAACCCCTGCAAAAGACGAGGGACCCCTCAGAAGCTTGATTCAGCAGAAACAGCAGCTTCCAACAACAGCATCAAAATCACTTGTCCCGACTTTCTCATTCGATTTCAAATGCTCAAATATTTCCTCTTATGGTGATCCCTATAACTGACTTACTGACTTCTTCCTTCATTTTTTTTTCTACCTGCTTTTTCTAAACTTCCATTTTCCACATCCACTGTCAGGTTGTTCCTCACCTTTTCCTTTCCACATACCAATCTACTGTGGAAAATCAGGCCAGTCAGCACATCCCTTGCAACCACTCTGAACAAATAGTACAAAATATCCTACACCCTAAGATAACTCTTCAGCACACTGACATAACAGAAAGAAGACACAGAAGCAAATGACACAGGAGCAAGTAACAAACCATTTGCAGCTGATTGTGAGGTGAAAACCAGAGATGAAACACACAAGATACACACAAAAAAACAGCATGAGGGAAAAAATCAAGATGAATAGAAATAAGAGGTGAAAAAGAGGGAGATATGAGAGAAAAGGCAGTGGAATGAGGAAGCATGCAGAATGGACCGGAATGGCTTGGAGAAAGATGACACAAACTGACTAATACAAAAGAGTACTTCTTCTGAGTGTACAACTATAATGTAAAAATGACTGAAAGCTTTTGTACATGAAAACACAAGATTAATTAAGCATGGCTTTTTATGATACAGATGAAAACAATGTACTATTACTTCCAATTCTATCATTATAAGTTACACACTTTCAACTATAATACTCCAGAAACATGAATTTTAAACTAGATTCTAAAGCCTGAATTTTGTACTCTTTTACTTGGCAGGAAAATTTTCCCCAAATGGATAAACTGGTTCATACAACTCCGCTGAACTAAATTTCCTCTCCTGTTCAAAGCAGGTTTCCAACATTTAAATGCAACAATCTTTAGCAGACAGACAGAGAGAGAAATAGCAGGAATGAAAATAAACTCTCTGACTAATTTGGATGTGAGTCAGCAGTATCTTACCATACCATTAAGCAGCAACTTGCCAAATTTTAACTACAAGATAGAAGCATCAAGGCATCTAAGCAGGAACTACAACTCTTGGCTAGGCCACCCTTTCAGAAAGGCTGTATCAGCAACGCATTAATTGCTATCCCAATAATCTGGAAAAACACTTCCTACAGTCATCTTATAATCTGCTTATTCCTACTACATTCTTAATCTCCATCTATCTTTTCCTACAGAATGTCTGCTCAGAATTTAATATCCTTATTTAAGATTGCTTCATTATATGACCAATGTATTTATTTGGGTTTGTTCAGTTATTGCACACTTGGATAAGTAATCAATTGCTGCTTATTAAAGAAGGACCCAAAGAAATAAATCGCTTAAAGCATCCATGCCACACGGGAGATGGAGGGGTAAGAGCGGAAAATAGGGGAAAAATGCATATATTCACAAACACAGCAAGTAGCTACTCTATAGTCTTTGCTCTAAAATGCTTTTCAGACCCAGGCTAAATTATTAAACCAAAAGCTAAAGGATCCTCTGATTTCTATTACTTCTCTTTGCACTGCATTTGCAGACTCCTGATTATTATATTGGAAGACTAGGAATATGTGCTGCAATTTCAAACGCAAGAAAAGCACTGTTCTGTGAAAGACTTTCATATCTAGACACCATAAAATGCTGTTGGAAGAGGGCCAGATGCTGATTTTTCCTTTGCCTGGTGATTTATTTAGTGCTCAGGACGGCTTGGTGTCAAAATAGATTACTAGCTGGAGAGGTGCATTTTGCTAACGTATTCAGACTCCAGGTAAAATTAATTTGTTTAAAACAAAACACACCCACTGAGGTTTTCTCCTGAAACAAGTTTCAGTTGCAATATCCTTCAGCTGAGAAAGCCAAATCTGGAATTCCTCCTTTAAAAAGTTCTGTTTTCAAAGCTGCTTGAAGGAACCAAAATCAGTTAACCCAGTGCCTGAATGACTTTTGAATGTTCTGGTCGTAAGCACTTCATAAGGTGAGCAAAGCAGCAACACCTGATCAAACTCAGAGCAAACTGGCTGAAAGAACCTAAAGCCTCAATGAGTTTCAAATCCCACAGAAACCCTGAGGATGTGGCAATGTCCCATATTACAATACTTAAATTTCTGTTCTTACCTTTGTGTTCCCAAGTGATCCTTGGTACTGGGCCAAATGCTATTGCCACTTCTAGCAACAAACCCCAAACTGTATAATAAGCGCACAGAGCCATCTTCAGTGTCCTTGCTCTTCGGGGTTCACTGGGGAACTGCAGCAGGTAGTGATTCTTTGGCAGATGAAATGCAGATCCCAGGGAGTATTAGAGGCCAGGCATTTCAGACCTTGAGAGCAGTGTAACAAGGGAGGCTGGAACAACTGTACAAGTACGTGCTTTTCAGCAGATCACTTCAAGAGAATGCACATTTTCCAGGATGCTGCGTACGGAGACCGCCCACACACTCCACAGGCTGCAGAGTTGCTGAGAAGTGTGACTGAGTGCATTCTTCTCTTTCGCTGGAGAAATAAATGATGCTGTGGACAGAGGAGGGAAGTAAGAAGTAGAAGAGAAAGCAAACCAAATACTGCCAAAAATAGCGTTGATCTTGCACTATTTCTACAGCTGTCTGCATAGCTTAATTTGGATACAAAATGTTAGCTGGTGAAAAATCATAATCTTAAAAACAAGACACACATTACATGGCAAATAGGCAACAATTGAAAGCAATCATTTCAATCTAGAACTCCAAGTGTAAATACTTTGAATTGTCAATTATGTTTAATGCACAAAACCTAACTCTATTCTTTCAACAGTGTGTCAAAGAAAATCCCACCTCTCTAACAAACAATAAACAAAGATAACAAAAATCACTATGACTAAGATCAGAGAGCAAAGAACATGAGAAGTGCAGCATTAATAATAAGCACGGTTACACAAATCTGCTGTACCTCCCCCCATAGCTGGGATCTTACAGAAGTGTCTTTTTTAGTGAAGTTTTCTATAATGCTCCTAACTCACTGGAGGTGTTTAGGGGGTAGAAATACAGCTACGGACACAAAGAGCTAATGCACTGCATACAAAAGTAAAGGGAGAAAACACTTCAACAGTAGTGCAGGCAGTTTCATAAGTAGTCTATGGAAGTCACTGTGTCTCTGAGTCACCTATTACTCTCAGACCCAGAAAGGCGTGTCCTAATAAATAAAACTGTTCACTCCTTTCTACACCATCTTCCACAAGTCTCCACTGCTTCTCTCTTCCAACAACCACTCCTAGGTGAAGACTCGGAAGCAGTATTCATCAATTACTAGATCATAAATAGGTTTTGAGGGCTGTACACTCGGGGTGGTGATGAAAAAAACCCACATTGTCCTTTGCAGCAGAGCACACAAGACGCTAGATTTTCACTGTGCCACCACTGCCTGAGACACGGAGGTGACTCTAGTACGAGACACACTACAACACAAGATAGCTGTAATACCTAGATATCCAGCAGGAGGGCAAGTGAAGGTCTATTGGTTTTGCATGGCCTGGTTTTGGCAGCAGGGGGGCTACAGAGGTGGCTCCTGGAAAAAGCTGCTAGAAGCTTCCACCACATCCAGCAGAGCCAATCCCTGGCAGCTCCAAAGACAGACATGCCAATGGCCAAAGCTGGCCCAGTTAGAAATGGTGGTAATGCCTCTGTGATAACATATTTAAGAAGAAATCAAAACAAAAGTGGTGGCACAGTTTTAATTGTGAGCAGAAAAGAGCAGAGTGAGAACATGTGAGAGGAACAACTCTGCAGACACCAAGGTCAATGGAGAAGGAGAGGGAGGAGCTGCTCCAGGCACCGGAGCTGAGATTCCCCTGCAGCCCCTGGTGCAGCCCATGGTGAGGCAGCTGTGCCCTGCAGCCTGTGGAGGTCCACGGGGATGCAAAGATCCACCTGCAGCCTGTGGATGCCTATAGGAAGCTGTGACCCTGTGGGAGATCCATGGAGAGAGGGACTCTGCTCCCACGCTAGAGCAGCCTGTCCCTGAAGGACTGCACCCCGTGGAACAGTGACCCACGCTGCAGCAGTTTTGGGAGGACTGTTGCCCGTGGGATGGACTCACATTGCAGCAGGTCACAGAGAGCTGTTGCTCGTGAGATGGAGCCACACTGGAGAAGTTCATGGAGAACTGTCTCCTGTGGGAGGGACCCCACGGTGCAGCAGGGGAACGACTCCTCTCCCTGAGCAGCGGGATAAACCACGGGTGATGAATTGGCCAAAACCCCCATTCGCTGTCTCTCTGTGCTGCTAGGGTAGGAGGTAGAGCTTGGGAAGGAGGAAGTGGTGTGGGGGAAGTTGTTTTTAAGGGCTGTTTTTACTTCTCATTATCCTGCTCTGATTGTGTTAGCAATGTTTCCAATTCTTCTCTCTAATTAGAGTCTGTTTTGCCCATGATGGTATATGAGTGATTTCTCCCAGTCCTTATCTCAACCCATGAACCTTTCGTTAAAATTTTCTCTCCTCTGGTCCAGCTGCAGAGGAGAGTGAACAAGAGACTTTCATGGGTGCCTGGCATCCAGCCAGTGTCAAGCCATGACAGAAGGTTACGAAATCATTAGTAACATTAAAAAAGAAGGGGCCAGTACCTGAGAAACAGAGGTAAAAAGACTATGGGGAAGCCACAGCAAGAACATCTCTAAGCACAGGCAAGATGCCTCTGGGAGGACCTGGGTTTAAGCAGGAAAAGGCAAGGAACATCTAGCAAGTGCAGCCAGGGGATCTTAAGGTGGCTAAGTAGAAGATGCACAACTACATTCTAAGTGTTTACACCTGCTTTTGCAGGCAAGATTAAAAGATTTAGAAATCTCATTTATTTCTACGCATCTTTTGTCTACTAAGAAAAAAATCCACACAAGACTGTAATTTGCTGAACCTGTAACTTAAATATTTTTTTCTATTTTTTTTTTGTCTTGGTAGGCACTTAGGCTCAAATGCAACAGATCATATAAATCATTTTGGTTTTTAAGGCATCATGTTTTCAGTTAGGCTTACTAGGCTTTTTTGTCTGTCCTTCATCCCTCTCGTTTATCATCATATACAAGCAATTCCAGGTTTTGCTCTCCAATACATTAAAAAGTGCCCACTCATCCGATTTACAAGGTATCACATATTCTGAGGCAAGCAAACAGCTTTCCAGGTAAGTGTTTCAAAAGGGAACAGTAGTTAAATGATTAAAGTTCCAGGAAGTTTAGCTATTTTATTTTAAGAGAAATGTAAGGAAGAAAATAGCAGTTTGAAGAAACATCTTTGAGCCATTGTTTATAAACACAACTAATCCTTTTCTTAATGCTACCTTTTGTTACTGAAAAGACTGCACATAATAATCAATTCCCTGTTAACTCTTGATTTTTTAATTTTTTTTTTAAGAGAGACAGCCAGGACACCTTTAAGCTATCAGTTATGTACAATATCGTAGAGATGACTGCAGAGAAGACTTCTGAAGTCCTGTAAATTTTTTGGACTTTCAAATAGGATTAGCAAATATAAGCCCTAGTAAAGGAAAATCCTGAGTTTTCCTACCGTCATGGTTACATTCCTAGTCTAGCTCACCTACCTCAGAAAATGCAAAATGACAATGAAACTTGAAACAAATTACATTATCTTTTGAAGGAAACAAATGGTCTGGCTGGATTGTTTAGTGTGTGCTTTTCTGTGTGAACTGAGAATTGCTCTAGCTATACAAAATGGAAATCTGTGATTTCATTCCTGTTGTACAGGGTTGCAAGAAAGGTCCTTTTCCACATTAGTAAGTTTGATTTGTGGGACATTACTTGATGATCTAGGGCAAAATTTTGCATATTACAAAAAGGAATGAAACAGACTACATGCCCACTTGTGCAAGATCCACTTTGTTCTCATTTCTATAATTTTAAATAGAGATGAAAATGCACTCAGAACCTTCTCCTTTAATTTAGCCTTCAATTTAATTACTCTCCCCTGCCCCTCCCTTCCCTGTGCTGAAAATTTTCTGGAGTAAGTCCTTCACTGACATCCACTGGGAGGTCATCCATAATCTAATATGAACCTCTTTTTACATAACACAAGTGGTAGAAGAAGGAAAAGTAAAAAAAAAATTTTAAAGGCCCAGACAATGGCCTGATTTCCAAATTCCATCAGTGTTCACTAGTGTTGATTAGATCTGAATGGTCTGAATTTCTGAAAAGTTAGGTCTCCTAATACTTTAAGCACTGCTCTCAAAAATAACCCACAATTTGCTTGGAAACAAGTACACTGAAGAAGTAAAGCAGAAAGAGACCTGATATAATATTTGGTAACATAATTAAACTCTAATTAAAGTGACCACAGGTCTACTTTTCTGTAAAACTTTTAAAATTTTTCTGAGGTAAATAATCAGTAAATCGGTAATTTAGGGGCTCTGAGATGATTTTACACCAATGTACAATAACAAAATTGAGCAAAGTGAGTTTTCCATAATGCTTGTTATTTATGGTGACTAAAAACAGGGCAACTACAGAAGCAGAAACAATCAACACAACTCCTGTCAGTCTGGCAGAGCACAGCTGGAACCTCAAAGCTGTGAACATTCCCCTTGACATGTATAATTGTAATGCACAGGCAGAGAAACAGGTAGAAACAACTTTCTGCTCTCTTGAAGGACAGAAATTCAAAGCTGTTAGAAAAATTTCAGGCTGCATAACTGCTAATAAGGAATACTAGCACAAATTTTGAAACCAGGGAGTTGCAATGGCATATACTGACTGTTAACGAGATCAGAAACCATCTGTCTCTTACATCACCTGTGTCACTGGGCATCAAAGAAGCAGGGCTTTAAGCCCACCTTCTAGAAAAATGCAAAATCCTAGTCATGCAGTGCGAGAAGCTGGAAAACCAACCATGGGAAGGAGACTGTCATCTTTCTCATCCTCAGGACACAGAGGCAAAGTATGCACAAAGAAGTAGTTACAAAATTTCATCTTTCAGAGATGTCAATTCAGCAACCCTTACGAGTACTCATGTTTTTTTACACATAATGCAAACCAGAGGCAAGTGTCTTCTTCCACAGTCAGCATGGTAGAGCTGGATCCAAGTGTGTATCTTGTACATGCAAATCTTGCACAAGTTAGCCAAATTCTGGAATTTCAAAGCTAGGAAATGGCCAGTTTTGCAACACTGATTTTGAAATATTTTTTCTTCTAAGAAACACTTAGTTGTATTGTACAACTTCTCAGTTTGGCTTAATATTACATAAATTGCTAAGTGGATCTAGTTTTATTTTGTATATGAAGGTTAAAACCAGGAGAATTTACTAACACACCAGAAACAGTCAGCATTACAGTTGGGATTGTTGTGATTCCCAAGAAATGATTATTACCATCACATAGCATCCAGCCTCTCCCTGAAGAAAGCCAAACAAGCACTGGCCATCCTGGCCTAATTCTGTCACTCTTTTCATGATTCCCCAGCCATGCTAAGTGTCCCCATAATTTTCCTCCCTTTTCGTCTTGCACTTCATTCTCCTCCACAGGGTTTATCTCTCCTTGCAATCCCTCACCTACTCTGTACTTAATATGCTCCCACCCATGCTGTTACTCACTCTTCTTCGCCAACACAAGCAATGCACGGCTCCATGACCACAGGTGATGCCAGCCCTGCAGTGAGGCTGCCAGACAAAAGACCACCTTCCTTAAGGCTTAAAGGAAGGCCCTTTAAAACACATACTTTCCCACCTCTCCATCAAATCACTGTCACACCACTCATTGTCCAGGGACAGCAAAACGAGCAACACACCCTTCCTTCCCACTGCCAGGAGCAAAACAACCATGGCAGGTTTACCAGGCAGCCTACCCTGCTATTTTTAGATAATTAAAAAAATATATATACATTTGCAAAACTTGCAAGGAGTAACTTGTAAGTCACTGTGATGAGGGATATGAAGCTCAATATGTGGCGACAGGCAAATTTATGAGTGAACTGCTTCCACCAGCAGAAAAGGGGGAGTTAAAGGATTCAACTGTCAGAGGGCATAAATTCCAACTTCTCCCTAAATACCTTTCTTCTGAAAGCTTTTTAAGTTTTAACAGAATACAGGCCTGCTTTAATATTTATTGATGCCTATTTTATAACAGATTCTAAGGTTCAATACAGGAAAAACAAACCAGTGAAGTCCAACTGTGAGATTTTGCTTGAACTTTTTTTTTTCAATTTTGTTTCCAAATCTGAAAGGAAAAGTTAGCAATACTTGTCTTTTAAGTAATCGAAGTTACACAGTGAAAAGTATACAAATTACCTTCGACAGCTAAGTTTTATTTACACAGTTTGTGAATTTCAGATCAGTAAAGACAGATTGGTTATATCCTTTGCTTTAGTTCTCACCGTTTTAAAAACTTCAAGCACAGTGCCATTTTTACACAGTCTCATGAAAAACATCATTATTTACAATCCTTTTATTATAAAAGTCATATGGACTCATTTTCTCCTGAGGTAAGGTACAACCTCAAACTAGCAGACCAGTAGCCTTTTATGACTAACATACATGTAGAGCATTGGATTATTTGCATTTCAAACTGTAACCAAAATACTTTGTAGTTGCTAGATTATTACAAATTAGACAAAGATTCTTAAGACAATTGGTGTGGTCTTTATCTCTACCACAAAGCCTGCTGAAGGACGTGCACTAGTGCTAAAAGAGGATATAAATTCTGAGGAAACAAATTCCCAGTTTTAGGGCAGAAATCAGTATTTTCTGTTTCTGCATGATAAATATGCCATCAAGGAGTCCTCGGTAAACTAATGCTTGTGCTTAAAGAAGAGAATTTATGTTCAGAGGGATACTTCAAGAGATCCTTTATTTTTTTAAACTCACATTCCTGTTGTTTTACTACCACTTGTTTTTTCTGTGGGCAAAGACTACATGAAGATAAAGTATTATGCAAAAAAAAAAATTACAAGACAGATTAAAATCCTTGGTTTTCAGATTATTGTGGGTAGATCACTAGAAATAGGATTCAACTTCTAAGAGCAACAGGAAAGAGCTACCTTGGATGCTGAGCTATCCCAAATACAGAATTCAAGAGCTGCCCTGGGCATGTTCTAAGACCCTTTTCTGCCTGACTGGGTACTCCCAGATATTGATCCCAGGTTGTGACAGTGATAGTACTGCAGTTAAAACCAAGCAAGAAAGGAAATCCCCAAAGTTCATCTTCCACTACCAGTTACATATACTGTCACAATCAAAAATATTTCTCAGTTTGTTTCTCATTTCTTCTTGGGCTCATAGGACTGAATGAGTCATTCAAAGTTATTTGGAGATGCCTACTGGCAACTAATGGCAGTGTGAAAGTACCTGCATGTCTAAATTAACAGGCATGTGTGCTTTAAAAAAAACTATCCTAGGCATCCAGCAACACTTTCAGAATCAAATATCTCCAAAAGCAAGCCCACACAAACTGCATAACACAGGGAAGGTGCAACCCTGAACATGACCTTTTAGTGATAACTAAAGAACAGGTAAATACAGATTATGTTCCCAAGTGAAAAAAGTCTTTTCCTGGTAAGTTTCCTGAGTATTTTGGTCTTGGAACAAAAGAACGTAATAAATCAAACTTATAATTCAATCCTTATTTACATTTTTCAGTATGCACTAAGTCCCTAATATTCTTGCAGTACATTTATTTGTTTTGCTAACAAAGACACCTGTAACAGAGTCACCATGAATCCACCACAGCCCCCCCTTGCTGTGGGGAAGGTACCTCTGGTTTCAATGTACGTACCTGCCACCCTTCAGAGCCTCCTGAACACCCCAGAGTCGGGAAGCTGTCAGAGACACGTCCTTTCTGAAAAGGGGTAAGAAACAGGTTTTGACATCAGTACCACATAATCCTGAATGGCAAGTTCTGATACGGGAATTATAATAAATCCTTCCCCAAAAGTTTGGCTTTTCCAGATTACCAGGGCAGAGCATTCCTGACAAAAACCAGAACTGTTACATTTGCATCCAGTGAGCCAAGATCCTGACGTTGCACTTAACACAAAAAGATATTAAGCAGACCTGATAAAAAGCAGACACATCAGCCCTTTTAAAACTCAATTTGTTTCTCCTATCCAAAGCTGGCTGATACATAGTACAAAATTATTCAGCACTTGCAGTGCAGTAGCAATTACTGATACTGGAAGAGTCTGGGACCCCTCACATGCTGGTACAGGATGTACTAGAGAAAGGTTAGACATCAGCCAGCCCCACAAACAATTACCGTTACTAAATTCATATAAAGCAGTTCCAACACTCTCCTGCATTATTAAAGAACTGTATGATGCACAAGATTAGGAAAGAGGATCTGGACACCGACAACAAAACCTGGCATGCTCATATTTATTTTGCTGTAATCACAGGAGAACAGTGGGCCACTCTGAAGCCATCACAACTGGGCACAACAAAGCATTTATTCCAAGACTATTCCAGGTAACATGCTTCCAATATGAAGACCCATAACACTGTTACATCAGACTGTATTTAGCATATGTATTTCCTAGTGCTCATCCAAGCACTGTTAGAACAGTATGAGTCATGTGAAGGGATAGTGTTTTTTAAATGCAAGTCACTGCGGGTCAGAAGTAGATTTCACTGAAGACAACAGTAAGGAGGTTTCCAAAGATGCAAGTGGTAAGATGGTGCACCTGACAAAAAAATCTCCATTGCACTTCTGAAGACTTCATTCTTGATCCAGAAGATTATAATGACTCACAAGACAGAGGCCCCAGAAGAAACAGACCAGAGAAAATTACAAGAAACAGCTCAATACTGCAGGTCTCCAAGGAAAGGGACAGCCTATACAGGGTCTTTTCCAGAGATCTTCAACAATTGCATGTTTGTGGCTACCAGCATGGTAAAAGGCATCAAACAGCCACTCTTGCTTACAAAACAGTATTTTCAATATCTTTTGGGCTATAAAGAGGGCAATCTAGTCTGATTCTCTCCACAATCTTTTTTCTACAAGATACCCCACGAAAATCCATTACCCATCTATGTTATTACCAACTGGCTACTTTTCACAAACAGTAGCAGAATATAACTGACTTATTTTTGGTGTAAAAAAATTCCATCCACCTTTCATTCTGGTGGAAACAAACCAGAGCAGGCAGACTGCAAATTATCCAATCAGTTATGAAGCTCTCCACAAACCAATTTACACCAGATCATCTCTATGGCAGTACCTACTGAGTATTTAAGTGAAGAGGTAAAAATTACAAAAAATTCCTGCTTGCCACAAGAGGCCATCAATCAACACAGCCAGCCAGTAGGACTACTGGAGTTTTCAGATCCCAGTATGCCTCCTTATAGTTTACTGCTCAACTATAATCATGTGTTTTAGCTGCAGGTACCTTAAGGGAAAAAGAAAATTCTCTTTTGCCTCCCTTGAGAAAGAGCTTCCAGCAGCCTATAGCTTGTACGAGCACTTTCACTGCAACAAAGCACTTGCATCTAAATGAACAGCTACAGTAGGTGTGAAACTCCTCTGAGAAGTCTAGCAGCAAATTAGCTAACTTATATACTTCCCTGGCTTGCTTTAAACAGCCTTACATGGAGGTTTTCAAGTCTCCACAAATAGGTCCAGGTTTCTGAACTGTAATCTGAGGTCACTGGGGACTGAAAGACAGGTAGGCAGATGGCTGGAGGTCAGGCGAGCTCTCAGCCAGCCTCTGGATCTCCACAGAGATGGAAAGACGCAGATGAGCTGCTGGACTTCCAAGCTGTGGCACCCCAGCTCAAGAACTCTGCTCCCAAGAACACTCCATCCCTCCTCAGTGTGGTCCTTGGGAAAGGGCCACTAACCACCAGTGTTTCTCGCAGAGAAGCCCACAGACATGGGGCTGGATGTGAGGGTGGCTGAGCTAAGGTGAAGAAGGGTGTTTTGTAAGTAGGGGCTGCTTCCTCTCCTTTGGTCACACTGCCACCGGCTGCCTGTCAGGACACCATTTGTAGCCATGGCACGCACATGAGTAACTACTACCAGCTTGCCAGAAGCTATGACATAATTAAGCCCTTTAATCCAACTGGAGTATGAAATTAAACATCCATGTAAGCACTGCAGGTTGGCAGACATCCTTCAGGTCCTCTTGTTTGACCCAAACCTCACAGGCGATCCTTTACAGCAGGCCCCACAGGAGCTCCTTAACAAACCTTACACCCTGGCAGGTTTTAGGAGTACTTAAGTCTAAACTTATGGGAAAAAAAAACCTTAAATTGTTTCTTCTGGCAATAATTACTTAAGCTTGGGGAGAAGAATTACACCTCGAATAGCTCATTATTTTGACAACTGTGACTAAGTCTTCAAAGATTAAAGAAAACACCTCCTGGATTATAACTGAAAGACAGCCTGGAATACATTACGTAGAATGAAAGGATAGTCACCTTAACGAAAATTTTCATCAAAGATCCACAATCCTTCATATATGTGTTTGCATACACTTTATTTATTTGAAGACCTTCTAATCTGTCAAATTCCAAAACACATTAACATATTACAAGGTACTTCTGGCTGTCACATCCTACTTGCATTTAAAAAAAAAAAAAAATCCAAAGAACAACTAACACGTACTACTTTTCCTTCTGCACATCAATTACCATCCAGATCAGTAGCATTTCTTTCATTTTCTGTTCAAGCACATGCCTGTTGTAACCAGGTTCTCGTGATTCTAAATGAAAAGAAGAAAGGAAATTTAAGAAAACCAGCTTATAAACAAATTTTCTTTACTTGGATGTCTCTTTGGGAGCCCGTGGAGGCATATTTTAAGTTTGAGAACGTTTCTAGTGTTACATTCTAGCATTATACATCGACCTGAATGAAATACAATTTCCAGATAAATACCTTGATGATCACAACTAGAGCTATATTTGCTACCTGTATCTCAAGTCAGCCACAATCTATACATACCAGCTTTCTTAGAAAAACTATTTTAAAAGCTTACATGGAAGCCACAATAAAGTCGACATACAGCTATGAGTAACTAAGGCTGCACAGACAGCTGCCCACAGAGAGTGTCTCTCACTTAGAACTTTCCTGTGAATGCTATGTGTGGTTTAGAGTTTCAAACTACATGAAAAGGTAGGCTAGACTACAAACTTGAAGAACAGTGCATATTACCATCAACCACATTTAAATAATTGATCTGACATACTAAAATAACTGTTGCTGACACTGCCATAACTTCCACTGCTCCCACTCACTCTGGATGGGGCTGGTGATTACACCTGCTAACCACATGTGCAAGACACTGGGGGTGAAAAATCAAGCAACAAACATGCTACAAAGACTTAAAGAGCAAAGCACAAATGTTTTTTCCCCTTTCCTGCCTGCCAAGTTTACTTTTCATAAAAACATCTTTATTTCACAGACCCATTTACCGGCCTATCAACATCCCTCTACTTTTTCTAAACATTATAAGAAAGATAAGTATATGAGCTTTAACCTGAAGCAGAGGCCCATGCTAAATCTTGTTCTGAAACCACAAAGTAAAAAAGCTCTGTTAGGTCTTGAAAAGACATCTCAATCTAGCCCAAACTATGCTGGGATCCTCAGTTTTAATTCCCGTCACCTAGGCCCTCCTCAGATCTCCCAAGCATCTTCAAAAAAGCCAAGAAAAACAGAGACTAAACTGGTGGCAGAGAGATAGAAATACCTTCTGTATCCAGTGGCAAAATACAAACATCAAGGTTGGGCCAGCTACTGCCATGATGAGAATTTTTCCATTTTTAAGGATATTGAGAGTATCTGTAGTTAAGCAACTTAACTTCCATAAAACAGAACAGTAGCTTTTGTGATATTATCTGTGCATCCCAACCCTTCTTCAGGAAAGGATTTGAGTGGGTAGTGGTTCTGAATCAAATTCCAGTAGAGAACACAACTATGTGAGACCAAGAGCCACAGCGCCTGAGAGAAGAAATGAGGACGCACAAATGCATAAAGAAAGTAACAAGCACTTTTGCTTCAGATTAATCTTTTTAAACTACCACTTCAGGAACATGTAAAATTTTTATATATTCACATAACCTTTGCTTAGTGAAGAAACAATTCAGAAGCAACATTGGAATATTCTGGTCAATAAAAAAGAGTCTTTGAAGAGCAGAGATCACTGAAACCACCTCCATATTCACCAATTTTTTCATTCCAACAAGATCAATAAAAAGGAGACAATTTCTAAGCCTCTTGTCACAAAATCCCATGTAATCCACGGCTCCTCCTCCTTCTATCAGAAAAGGAGCAACCCTGGAAATTATTTGCTGGTTAAAAAACCCACACAAGAAGAAACAGAAGGTAAGTCTTCAAATCTTACTCTTGGTATTCAGTGAAAAGTAACAGAAAATGAAAGTCTAAATTCTGCCTGTATTTTTCACTAATGTTCTTCATCAGATGTTCTTTAAGCTCCCCAAAAGTAAATAAAGAGTTAAAAAGCCCTAAAAACCCCACAAAACCATGAGTCTTACCCAAAAGACTATCAGCTGCCAATTGTGGGGAAATGCATCCTAATATTAGTAAGAGAAGTTACCTAATTCTGTATTTATTCTGACAACATGCCAACCCAGGAAAGCTAAAACTAAGATCAACATGCTGTACTATACCACCTGCTTTCTTAAGAGCTTAGATCAAATATTTCACCACTTTCAGAGAACTCCATTTGTTGCTTTTCAACTATATAATACTACAGCATTTCCTGGTTTTACTTTTCTGGATTCTTTACATAAACTGCCTTAGCAGTGTTTACAGGTGATAGTCTGAATATATTTAAGAGAGTTATCTGAACATAGATTACAAAACACCTAGATTTCACAGTATTTCATATTTAGTATTTTTCAATGCTACTATGGTACTTTCTCTCTTGCCTTGAGAAACACAAGGCTCCTTCCCCAAAAAAAAAAAAAANGAAAATACATGAAGAATCTTTAGTGCTCTTTAGAACTGAGTATTTTACCATCCTGATAGTGCAGGAAAATCCAGTTATTCAGCATCAGATTCTAGTTTTTCAGGCTTTTAAGCCAGTTTTTAACAAAACATGCCAGTTACTGACAGGTCCCAGACTCTGAAGTTTCTCGACTTTCAGAGGAGGCAAATGCAACAACTACCTTTTCCCTACAGCCACAGTTTTCAGTACCAAAACATCTTTGGCCAGTTTGCCCACTGAGAACACTCAATTTGTTAAGGTGTACATATCCCTACACACTGTCAGTAACCATGCACTGCTCAGGAACACTAACAATGAGACGACACAATGCAAAACTAGCTTTAAACTAACTTTAAAAGCGCGTTCAAAATACTCCTTTTTTTTTTACCTAAAATTGTTTGGCATTAAGTAGAATGCAAAGAAAAAGAGGAGTAATTTTCGTCTCAACATATAAAATTACAAGCCAGTACTTCTTCAACTGGTTTGCAAACATTTTGCACCTTAAAGAGAAGCCCTGGAAGAGGTTACCTGTCCATCCTGAGAAAAGGCTTCTGTGCTGAAAAAAACAGGCAACTTCAGTTCAAGGAGCCAGAGAATCAGCTCTTTGGTTGTATAAGACACAGCACAGCCCCCCTGAGGGAGCTGCACAAGGTTGCTGACATAGGGAATTTGAACCAAGTTATTCAAAACAGTGGAGAGGTAATGAAAACAAAACTTAATTGTGTTTGGCTATGTAAAAGTCAGAAATTGAACCTTGCAGCAGTATTTACTATTAAAAAAATACCAATTAAAATTCACAGGTGGAACTCACCCATTTTTTGTAAAACCAAAACAAAACTCTTCATGTTTAAAAAAATCCTAAAAAGCTATAAAAAGGGATTTCCTCAAGCATTACAAGTTATGTAAGGACATCTCTGATTTATGAACAGGTAAAATCTGTTCTGAGTATCTTTATCTTACTATCCTGCATCACACCTACCTTATCACACATGCCACTTTGAAATTATCTACCTCTCATGTTCAGTTGCACAAATCATAATGTAATGAGAATATCATTAGAATTGATTAGGACGATACTTCATAGCATGATAAAAATATGCCCATTCAATAGCAAGACAACCAGAATGGACCACAGGAAATTCATACATTCTTGAACCCACTTGTACCACACTCCCAGTTACATTCGGGATGAAGAACTACAGCAACCAAATTCCAAACAGGTCTGTGATAATAATTTTGAGTTCTCAGTTTTGGATGCAGAGAGGGGATGGAAGCATCAACCCTCCCAGTCCTTCACCTGTCACTCCACAGAGCTGCTTCTACTGCCCACCACACACAACCAGCTTTGCATTTGACGTGAATCATACTGCCTGAACAGTAAAATCTGTGCAATTTTTTCCTCCATCTGGCGTTACACACGTTTAAGGTGGTGCAGTAAAGCCCCCTTTCAAAACACTTTTTCCTCAAGTAATTGTATTTCTATGGCAGTTAGCTGAAGTCACCATCAAATGCTGTCAATTCTCTTTCCAAAGCTCCAAGCTGAGGCCAGTGCCTCTATGCATGTGCTGTTCGTTTTGTAAGCTGCTTTTTCAGAAGCAAGTTTCACCACTCGTGTTTCCATATGACAGAGACAGACTTACACAGAACATCAGTTTCTTTCTTCCTGTCACCCAGTCGTGGGATAAAGTCATACAGGGAATCTTCTCAAAGCAAACCCAGTCTTGGCC
The DNA here is from genome assembly GCA_013399195.1 of Dicrurus megarhynchus. Classification (NCBI taxonomy): domain Eukaryota; kingdom Metazoa; phylum Chordata; class Aves; order Passeriformes; family Dicruridae; genus Dicrurus; species Dicrurus megarhynchus. The sequence goes on from VXAD01006005.1 coordinate 537,237, forward strand.
TCTAAACTTATTTCCACTGAAAACCTGATACAGAATAAAGAATTAACAACAACAAAAAAACATACTAAAACTGGTAATTTCCCTCACATCTGCTTACCCTTGCATTAATGAAAATAACAGAAACATCTTATTTTTACCTTCCATACCCATTCTTTGATACCTGACTTTTGGGCAACAAATGTAAAGTTCTGTTTTCAGATACCACATCAACAGCACAAAGAAGCAATGCAGTTTTCAAGTTTTCATTGCAGTGACACAAGTAGAGTTTGATATTCTCAACTCTCACACCTGGTCTATCACCAGGTAACTATTTTTTTCGTCTTTCTCCTGCAGTATTTCACTTGCAGTATGAGGTAACTCACTCTTGTTAATACAGCACATTTAGGCTCTATAGGTCCTAGACACCAGCTGATAAATTACATGAACATCTGAGTTTTAAGACACTCATCATAAATTCAGCAGTGTGCCAGGGTAAATGGCTTAAAACAAGCATTCCCTGGGTCCCCAAAAGGGGCTGCGAAAAATAAGCAAGATAACTGCTCTTCTTCCTTACAGTTTCAAGATGACCAGCCTGCTTACTTAAGCTGTTCTGCCTCTGGCCACTCCTGTGTCCTCTGGTCTCCATCCATTCCTAACTCCCAGCCCAGACCTACACCACTGATCAGGGAGGTCAACTGATCAACTTCCACAGGCTAGAAATGTACTTTGGGGAGGTGCTGGATCAAGGGAGTTTAAATCCACTCACAGTGCCCCTTTCAGCAGCCATGCCAGCTTGTGGCAGATTGAAATGTAAGTGGAACACTACAGGAAACATTAAGTCTGGGCCTTCCTTGGGCAGGGGAAAAGAAAAATGGGAGTAGCAAATAAGTGTTAGACTCACTGCAAGTCCTCCTTGCTTCATCTCAGGGACAATATAAGAAAAAGTGAGGAAGAGATAAGGCATTCTGGTTCATAAAAGAAAACCCTGAAGGACTGAGGGCTGTATATGATTAGACCTGTGACAGATGTAATGCAGCTCTCCCCTCTGATGCTGCATAGCACCCACCTGGTATGGAGATTTCTGCAGGACTGCTTGCCAAAAAAGATGTTGAAAAGACAAAAGTCCACCCAAGGGTTACACCACTTCACCAAGAATAAACACTGCTCTTCGGCTGCAACATCATTATGAAAACAGTTTACTTTATTCTGCCAGTGATAAGCAACTACAATTCCTTCTCATCAGCTAAACCCTGGCCACAAGCGTGTTACCCTTACATTTGCTTGCATATTCCAGAAACTCCACTGTCTCTGAAGGACTGGCAAAGACCACATACCATAGCACAACTGCATGTCCCAGCCAACCTCACTCAAAACAGGACATACGAGGTTTAGAGTCAAAATTCAGAATTCACCACACAATGCAAAGGTAATTTTAAATAGCTGAGATCTTGACAAGAGATTATCTCCAATAGCAAAATGCAACTCATGTTTTCATGCCAAGCACCACAGAAATGCAGTAAAATAGCCTTGAAATTTAAAAATCATCGTTTCACCTTAACAGATACACCTAATGCAGACAGCTTCAGTGGCAAGCATTTTAGAAGGTTTGGGATTTTGCTGTGTTTAAGGTTCTGCTAGGTCAGAAACGAATTTTCCTTTTTTTACTGTGTTAAAACATTTACATCCACCCTTGCATTTTTTATGCTGAAAAGTAACAGAACCATACTTCTGAAATAAGCTGCTAGTGTTTTCCACAGACATGGGATTTTACAAATCATCCTTAGATTATTTTACCATTGCTCACTAACAACCTCTGCTGCTTCTTGAACTATGTACAGCCAGGGAGTCTGCACTCTTCTGTAAGATATACAAAGAAATTATAGATAACAGCAAATACAAAAATGTTTGCACAGAAAAGAACTTGTTAAACATAAGCAGAATTCAGTTAGCAACAACTCAGCAATGACTGACTCTAGAGTTCAAAAAAAAACCAACAAGAGCAAAACCCTCTGACTTTGGGATATCTTCCACAAATGCAGTGATTCATTGTGTGCTGTTACATTTATTCTGTGGGGTTATAAAGCACCAATCTTAACTGTTCCTACCTCAATACAACCCTTGTGTTGATATTAACAATGCAAAGGTCATTTTGACCTTTACCTATTAACTGGGTATCAGTTTGTACCCACATTACTGTTTTCCGTACATCCAAAAACACAGGTGCAGATCTTTCAGTACAAGTGCTTCAGGTTTCACATCAAATTATGTGTGAGCATGTCAGGAACAGGATTAATAGAAGCTTTGCTTGCAGAACATTCTCATGAGCATTACTGGGATTTTAACTCCTACAAAGCCTAAAATGAGCTTTTTCTTATGCCAAATGAAATGCTGCAGAGAGTGATTATTACACTTGACGATTAACTTTCAAAACCTTGTTTACACTATCATTACAGATACTTTAACAGGAGAAATAGGAGATGCACACACCACAGAGGTTCTGCCTCAAACTTTGTTGACAAAACATAATTACTGCAAGTTTCTAGCCTTTGAAAGCTAAATTTGAGGTCTTTTAATATTACGGAAAAGCAGAACTGGAAAATTACATGAAGGCATTAGAGGCAAGATGAGATTTATGTGTTTCCTTTAAGGTTTAGTGCTCAACAGAGAAACAAAGCTTTCCTTGGCAAAGCTGACCTGTAAATGCCACAGCAACCACCATTCATGTCTTATCTCAAACCAGAGATTCCCACCCCAGAACACTTACAGCTTTCACATTTCAAATGTCAGAGTGGAAAAATTAGGTTAAGCTCAGCCAAATCCAAAAATTAATCCCAGACAAGAGAGATATGTCAGAGAATTCGGTGGCAATTAATGTTACTTGCGAACCAGATTCTGCAGAGGTGTTCAAGCCATTAGCTGCTTCCCTGTATCCCTTTATATCCTTCTGAGGTCATCAGATACCAGTAACACATTACCAGAAAATATGCAAGGAAGAACATCCTTGAAACTGCTATATCCTCTTTCCTTGCTGCACAACCCAGAACAAGTAGAGACGAGAGTCGAGAAGGTATCTTCATTGTCTGTATTCCAAGTGTCATTCTACACTGCAAAATAACCTTCTCTTCTAAAGTGCATTTAACAGAGCAAGAAACAAACAAAAGCCCCCATACGGCCTATAAAATAAATGGGCCCTTTCTACAAAACAAAACAAAAAATCATCCTTCTACATTAGTTCAAATCAATTAAACTTTTAAGTTGAAAGTTCTTTGTGGATGTATTAACTTTCTAAATTTTAATTTCAATTGTCATGCAGCTCATTTGCTAAAAGTCTGGTGTTTTGTTTTGGGTCTGCTGATTTTGGTTCGGTTTTTTTGGGTTTTTTTATAAGGGCAAATTTAATACAGTAAACAAACCAATGACTCTTACTAAGCACTGGCTTCCTTCTCACTCCCCCTTGACACTTCCCCCAGTTTTCTCTAATTGGAATATTACCTTTAAACTACTGCAAGAATTTATAACAAAACAAAACAGTGTCCCATTAATAAAATGTGAGCCCAGCTAGATAATGTTAGTTATTTGTGGAGTAACTTCTGATATACAGTTTTCTTTCCAGAAAACTATTATCTACACTTCTTTTAATCCAGAAATTTTTTTTTTTTAGAAATTGAAAACCACTGATCTTCAAGTTTCCTATACGATGTGCACACTTGCACTGAGAATTTAAATCTACTAAGAACCAGCTTGCTTTTCTTAAGTAGCTTTCGCAGATCTATTAGAAGTCATCCAAGGTAACCATGAATATACACACTACAAACTGAAATCAGTACTACAGATTAACATCCATGTATTAGCTGCTTTCCTACTGCTCCTCTACAATTTAAGACAGAATGACAGATTCCATTATTTTTGTTGCTAAGAATCTTGTCTCCTGTTGGACTGTTTGCTAGCAAGCTTCATTTAGGCTTCCTTATTCTTAAAGGCTGCAGACATATTTCTGCTTGGTAAAACACTGTCTTTAACAACAGATTTGTTGTTCAGTGACACATGAGAAACTGTGCTACCATTTGCATGCTGTGGTCTAAGTTGCTCACCAGCAAGGTCAGCCAACTGCACACCTCAAGGCACAACACCAGCTGCTCCTTATGTCTGATTCCCCTCTGAGAAACCCTAAAACTAATAGTCACTCTGCAGAAAAAATAGAGGTACTGGAGTATCTGTGCGCAAACAGCTTCTCTATCTTTCTAACACAATGGACATTATGCACTTTACCACTAGCTCTTTTGAGCCATGGCACTTTAAAAGCATCTGAGTAAGTTAAAGTTTTTAGAATTCTAACATGCTTTGAAAGGCTGGTGGCATATCCAACATTTAAGTGACAGAAAATGGTTATGCAATTTCACTACAGCTGACCCCTCCCTCAAGACTGCTAGCAAAACACTTGTCATGCTGTGTCGCTTTAGATGATGTTAAATGGCATCATCCCTCGGTAGCAAAAAAAGCCCTTGCTTACTTTTGTGTTAGAATGAAACAAAGAACTTAAAATGTTAACACTTGAAAGTACTACTCAAAATGAACCTTCTGCAAGAAAACGACAAACTTAAGAAAAGCTAAAGAATTAGGTTTATTTCATGTATGTTTCAGCAGTGATATAGAAGTTTCCTTTTGCTGACATTCACCTAAATTCTCCAAATTACTCGAGATGCACACGGAATGAAAGATGCATCTCCTCCTGCTTCTCAGAGTATGAAAACTGGTTGCTTCGTTCTACCTACTACAGGACTTTTTGCAAGATTTCGTACAGGAGTCCTTCCCAGAGAGGCTTCATAGGACACTTCCCGAGAAAACATGTTCTGAAAACAATCTGGTCAGCTCCTGACCAAGATGAGCTGCTGACTAGCAATCACTCAGACCACTCCTTGGGTGATAGGTCTTTTCTCACCCAAGGCCCAGAACTCATCACTAGCATTTATCTTCTCTCCAGTGCTCTGGTACATTTCCAGCTCTCAGAGACATGTGTTATGTTTAAGCTTCTCTGATACACGACAGTGCAGTTGCCAGTTCCATGTCTGAGAAAGAGTGCAAAAGCCTGGGATCATCTGCTTCACCTCCAAAGGACACGGTAACTGCAAAACCAGAAAGTGGCCACGCCTGGGAAAACAGCTACTCAGCAGAGCACTCCACCAGGTACTGTGGCACACAAAGGCTGCCAGGAAGTCTACTGAAGTGTCACAATGGACTCAATGAAAGCCTCTTCTTGCTAGGACACTTGAACAACAGTTAAAAAGAGCAGAATTTCACTAATCAGAAAGACTTGAAGACTTCAGCAGCTCCAATAGAAAGAAGGTGAGAAGCCTGCCTACTGAGGATTTTCATGCGGCTTGCAAAAGTTACAGTTTGGATAATTCAGTGAAAGTTTGCACCACTTTCAATTTACACATCTCAATGCTTATGTCACTTACCAAGTAATTCTCTCCTAAGCCACTTCATAAGGCTTCATGGGGAAAACAAGTTTAATAAACATTATTTATCTGTCCATTTAACAGTCTGAGGAGCTGGCAGCACAGCCTGTGAGCACCTCCAATCACTTGCCATCCGCCTCTGTGAGGCTCTCCCAGCCACTTACTACACTTTTTCACACCTACCAGAGCTACCTCATTCTAGCAGCCACTCCTTTGCCACCACAGGACTCTTCCAATTGCACCCATCGACCCAAGCCTGCCACAGAGTAGTACAACCACACTTTCAGTACTTACATGCAAGCTCAGAAAACACCCATCAGCAAAGACAATCTCATGCATATGAATGCAGACAGATTTGAAAAAGTGCCTATTCTCTCACCAGCCCTCTATCTGGTCTTCTAGCAGCTAAACCCTGTGCTCTGGATAAACCCATCTCCATGAACTGCTGATAAGTGAGAGATGCAGGTGCAAGCAAAGACCCCATGCCAGCCCCTCTACTCTCTTCCGTGCTGCTACAAGAGGCAAGGGCCAGGTGGACTTCTCTCTCCCATTGCTATGCAGGGTTCCTGTTTCATAGTTTTGACTCCAGGATGACTGATAAATTTTCAGACCAACAAGCAACAAGCAGCACTCTCTCAGACAGCAAAGCACATAGCCTGTTCTTGGGATATCAACGGCAAAGATGCATGATTTCAAGGAATAAATATGCTGTCATTTGGATTGCCTCACTGAGAAGGTACTAAACAACCTAGAGCTGAATAATATTTTTCAGGTGAAATGCTCACCCAATAAAAAGTCTGTAGTCCTCCAATCCTTGCCCTCCCAGCTTGAAATTGAGACAAATAAGATTACAAGATCTTAAAGTGATCTATTAAAGCAGATAAAGCAAATGCTTCAGTGTGTTACTGAAGCACACTGGAAGACTTAACCAAAACACAAATACTGTTTCTCAAAGAAGAGGTTTTCATAGCTGCAGAATACCATGGAAGAACATGGAGTTGTTTCTGCTGCCAGTTTGCCAAATTTAAACAGAAAACAGCAATTTAAAATGTTTAGAGAATATAAAATGTTGTCAAACCTCATTTCAATAATGTCAATTATATGTCAATGTTTGTAGTCCAAAAGATTAAACACTACTGTATTAGAAAGGATAACATGTCACTTTTAGAAGACTGTCTGTGACAATTACATCCATGAGACTGCAGAAGGCTAATCACCAGCAGAGGGAGGATAAGGCAAGTCTACAGGCCTGAAAGTCAAGTTACTAGTCCACTCTGCAGACAATACTATAGTCAGGCCAGGGTTTACACAGCATTCAGGCTCTTAATCTACACAGTGGGTGCCGCCCGTCAACCAGGACTTGAGGAAGCTAGTGTAACAATGACTCAGATTATTGTACCTAAAACAGAAACAACCACCACTGATGAGCAGGATTTGCATTAAGCAGTAAAGAGAACAATACAAGAAGAGAACAGGCACAGCTTGTTTGAACAAGTAACATGCCACATGGTACAGTGGAGATAAAAAGTAAAAATAAAATTAAAAAATCAGACACCTGTTTCAGAGGAAAGCTATCTCGCAAATAAGACAAAGAATAAATGTTTAACCAGGACACTCTACAGTCCCATCATTGTAAAGATCTCACTCAAGAGAACCAGCACCACAGGAGGTTAGGGAAGGGAGCAAAAGGACAAGGAACAGGCAATTGCAGTTACTTGATTAAGCACAACCTGAAGCTATGACTTAAGGCCGTATCCTTGGAGTACTGGCCTTCCTCCCACCCTGCTCCTGGGCCACTTTCTGCAGCAGCTCACAGTAGTGTGAAGCTGTTCACACCTATGAGCTGCAACACTGACAACTAGATCAGAATTGAAGGAGCGAATACTGGAACACCAGACTCATTTTCCTTTGCTGTGTATTAGGAAAAATCTGGAAACAAGGCAGACTTAGACTAAGAATTATTTGCACTCCAGTCTTAGCAGACATTTTATCTTCGTAACATACGGATCATTATTACATCTCCAGTTTCAAGGAAGCTGATAATCTATTCCACCAGCACAGAAAAACACTACCAAACTAGCAAAAATGTTTTCACATGTTATGTATTATTTGGTCCAAACCAAGGGTGACCAGATACACAAAAGGCATCTGATCTGCAAGATGTCTGCACACACCCTTTCCTTTGCTTCTGCTTATAAAGAGTCTGTGGTTGACAGAAGCTAAACACAGCAAGAGCAAAATTTCCATGGGTCGAAAGATTAAACCTAGACTGCAAAGTGGCAGTCATTTCTGCCTTTATGAGGAAAAGGCCATAGCTAGAACAAACTGAGTGAATTTAGTTAAATCATAACCACATTAAACCATTCATCTCTGTGCAGAACATCCCAGGCTTTGCAGCTAACATTTCTCTATGTGAATGGGCAGAAACATTTGCTCACATAAGCTGGTTAAATGTGATTCAGCCCAGATGTCCGAATGGCTTAGCAGTCTTTGTTGCAAGATGTTTGCAAAACATCAATAAAGGATGACAGACACAAATACATGATTGAGTTCCTGTCCAGAGGACGTGCAAGGCCTGGCGTTTAACAAGACTACTTTTCATAGCACATATTGCTAATGCTCACTGATGTACCAGAACTACGGTTATACAACATTCAGTTTGTGTGCAAATGAAAGGTGAAAGCGGATACAATCTAGAATCTAAAACACCTGCCCATTACACCTCATGCAGCAGTGCTGCACCTGTCAGCAACAAGGAGGCAGAGAGAGAAAAGAGCTAAGAAAAATGCTGCCAACGTTGGAAAATACCTGATACACACTATGGGATGAGGTGAAGTGCTCCACTTACAGCCACAACTGTACATAAATGTGTACCAGGATAAGTCCAAAAGCTTTGCCTTACAGACAGTGGCAGGGATAAGGTAACTAGGGCCAGAACTGCATTTACAGTGGATCTGCTCAGATACTTCTATCACAATAGTGGCACTGTCCAGCTCTCTTAGTACCACAAACAGTTCTGGAAAACACACACATAAAAGACAGCATTTTAAAACAAAGTATCATGGACATACAAAGCTTAAAAGGAGAATCCAGGGTGCGAATAACACAGGGAAAAACTTCGAACAAGGCCGATAACATGCCAGTAATTCATCCTCCCAAATACAAGGTCATTTTCTACTCTCATTGTGGAATGTATTGATTCTAATTAAGCACAAAATTTCCTCCAGCAATATGATGTCTGGCTCAGCCAGTCTCCACGATGCATGTGTACATTACAAATTTACCCTTAAAAAGCAACCTGGGTAAAAACCATGGACTTGATCTATTATGCAAATATGTGTAAATATTCACATACAAACACACACCACTGCTACACTGAGGCATTTGGTTCAGTATGGTGAAACAACCTGATGTACAAGCATCTTCACAAATAAAGGCATCCCCCTGACTCAATCTCAAACAACAAATTAATCCCAACACTACTGTCCCAGATTATCTGCTAGAGGCATTTTAACAGAATACAGAGCTGAAATCAACAAAGAAGCTTGATTGGAGTCCAAGTCTTCCCCGAAATACACCATATACCAATAGACAAGCCTTAACACACAAGTTCAGACCTACCAACAGCAGATGTACCAGTCCTCCTCCACTACTTAAAACAAGCTAAAATCTAATTTGTAATAAAGAGGCATTTCACAGACAAAAAAATGGAGTAATTAATACCAATAAATTTAGCATTATAGCAGGACACTGTCTTCCCAGACATCAGTTTATTGCCTTCAAACTTAATTTTTAAGACAACAAATTAAAGGAAACACTCAACTCTGAAAGGGTCTAACAGCCCTTCAAATTCACCTCCTTAAAGCTATCCCCATCTTTGAAGCTCAACAGACATTCTTTTGATTGTAACAGGCTATTCAGATATTGTAACTTGAGAGTATTTGCCTTGACCCAAACTTTAGAAGTTCTTATTTAACACTGGGGCTAGAAGGATTGGGAGAAAATTGAGCATCAAGAACCTAATTACAGCTCAGGTGAAAGCAAAGCAAAAATTTGCTCACACTGTACACACAGAACTTTGATCAACACAAGAACACTGAAACCCTCCCCGAGCAACCATGCTCTTGATACACTTCTGCCAGAAGTCTTCACATTCTAAAGGAAGAAAATTACCTTTTGGGTATCACTTTACTTCAAAAGTCCTTTATAGCTCCATTTTGTTACATTTAGTTATAAATGTAGTTTTCCACTCCGTTCTCCAGAAAGGAAAGCAAAAAAAAGTGAAACAAAGGACTTGGTGGCAAACAACAGAATTCTGGGGTCAAAGAGCAAAAAAATCAACTAGCAGAGATTCCCCTGCCCATTATTTAAAACATGCACAGAAAGTTTACTGATGAAATATTCAGTCTTTTGTTCTAATTCGTACCTATCATTTCACTGAACAGAGGCACCCCTCTCCTGCATCTATATTTTGAAGGTACATGGACCAATTCTTTTACACTGAATTGTACAAATATTCTTTCTACCTGCCACACACTTAGCATGGCAATGTACAAGCACTTGCTCTAGCCAATTTTGTTCCAAAAGAAGCAACTGCTCTCCTTGCTCCTAAAAAGAATTTAATGAAGCCATCTGCTCACAGTTCAGTCTACTCTAAAAACATCCTGCCTTCTTTATGCTCTCTTTTACAGTTCACAGTCTGGCTAGCATCCCAAGGCTACAACCTTTGCAAAAAGCAAAGCAAGAAGCAGAAAAAAAATTCCTGAAAATATTTTGTTCATATTTACATTAAAATACTTCAGTGTCTGCATATATCATATGCAGATATCACATTACTGACAACATTTTTGGCAGTATTTGTATTTTGAAGAAAGGCAATAGACTAGTAAATTGGAATGCAAATTGAATCTCGGAATGCTTGTTTTTAAATATTTGAATAGATTATTTGGTAATGCAAACAATGTCCAATCGAAGAAGCTAACTAATCGACAATTTAAAAATTTAAAAAGTATTACAGCCTCATACAAGCATAGCCAAGAAATTAAGAACTCATGTTCATTTAAACTCTGTCCAACCCATCTGTAAAATTGCAACCAGGAAATACAGATTTAAAACAACTGATGCAGGGGCTACAGGAAAGAGCCATGTTTAACTGCCACACACCTGTGACAGCTGGTTTCAGATGTCAGGATGCTGCCTATCCATGTAGGAGGTACAGGACAAGAGTACTGCAAGTGGCACACCTAGGCAAGAATGAACCTGAGGTAGGTCTCCTATGTTAAGTTACTGCTTTTACACATAGCACAGATAGGGAACATGTATTGACTTTCAATACTCCAAAGTTAGAGGCATATTTCTCCAATTTCCCATCTGTTAGCAGCCCTCTGGCAGCAGCTTAAAACATGATTTTTCATTATTAACTTCTGCTGCATCTGGCAGTACAAATACACGTTAAGTATGGCTTTCCAGCTGAAAAATACTCCCTTTACCCACAAATTCAAAACCTGTTTCATTGTGCATCCAACACAACTCTGAAATTAATAGTGCTGCAAATCCATCAGGAAACAGAAAATACATTCATCATGGTACCAAGCACAATGGAGCCTTCAATTTTGCCTGGCTCTTCTAGATCACTTTCAAACACAATTAATGGTTATCCTAAATTACAAACAAAACACCATGAACACCATGAAAAAAATACCAAAAGCCTGTAAATGGCATAATAAAAACACCTAACTTTGTTTGCAGGGAAACAGAGCCTTCAGGTACTAAGAGCAACAGCCTGAATATACAACATGCATGTTTTGGGTTTCATTTTTTCCACAGCAAGACTTTCTGGAAGGCTGGGGACAAAGGGAGAAGAATCTCTTTCAAATGTTTTTATTACAGTTTCCAAAAAGCATGGTTACTCTGTGGGACTCACATTTAACGTACTAAGACTGCATATCCAAAATTCCAGTAATCATCTGGTGCCCAAGAGAGTTATGGCAGTAGCACAGGACTGGCAAAAATCAGACCAAGGCTGCTGTTAAAAAAAAAATATTAAAAAATCAGCAAAATTCCACATTTATGTCAACATTTGCTCTGTTCTCACAGCACTGTCAAAATTCCATGCTCACAGTTCAGAACATATTGTCAAAGATCTGCTTCTTCAGAGAGCCAAGCCTGTTGTATCATGAAGAGAAAAAAAAAAAAAGCCTCAATTTACAGTTTTTTCACCCAGATTTCTCTGTAATAAAACCAGAACTGTGCCTTCCAATCTCGGCCTTTTCATGACCACAGAGCAAGGAAAGAAAGGCTGTAATTTTGGGGTTTTATACGTGGAGAAAAAGAAGTAGAACTGCAATGTACTGCAATAATTAAGTCATTTTTTTCCGCAGTGCTGAGATTCTTCAAAAGCAATCACGTGCCTACTGTCACAGACACAGCTAACTCATCTGAAATAATATGTGGCTGACAGAGACAGCTCCCAAACTAGGCCAGAGCTTTCAAAGGGCCTCCATAAGGGCAAAATTAAACTTCTCGTAGAAGCCAGTTCTCCTGCTGCAAATGGTGCCATTTCCTCATTCTGCATGTGCTAAGTGACTGAAACGTAAGATTCATGAAAATCAAATCAGAAAGCACCAAGACAGTGCCACGAGTTGAAAACACACAGCATCTCCTGTTCTAAGAAGCAAAACCAGTCCATAATTCAAAGGAAAATGGTGTAAGTAGGGTGTTTGCTACACTCACTGATTTAAAAAAAAATATACCTGTCCTCCTCTGCTCTGGCCTGAGAATTTGTGCCATGACAGCAAATACTTCACTAACTGAACTGCATCAGCCTCACCCTCTGTGCCATAAAAGGTGCACATCTGCAGAGTGATGGCAAGATGGGCCTTGTTGTGAATGAACCCAGCATGCTGTGCCCTCCATCCCTACACAGCCCTGGTCTCAGGCCAGAAAACAGGCAGCCAACAACACGTCTCATCACTGTGCAAAGGGGAAGCAAAAGATCTTCCCATCAAGGGTGGCATGGGAGTCTGCACTTGGCTGTCAGCGGCTGCTTAGCAATTACTGCTCAAACAGCACCATAATCCAGCTCTTTCTGGCATTCAATGAAAATTCCCAGCATCATCCCCCACTGCATACTGAACCAGCCTAGGCCATGTGGAGAGAAGACTGGCATTCCCTATCAACATGGCAAAAAGAGAAACAGTGCTCTCCCAAACACCACTTTCTTAACCAGGGATTCTAGCTGAAAGAACTAAGGCAGGGATCCATACTGCTGCTTGTTTCAGCACTTCTCAGACCTGACATGTTCTGAATAATATACTTCTGGAATATACAGAAACAAGCTAGGCAAAAATGTATTTTCCAGGTTTTTGCTAGAGTCACATCTGCACATGCACCTTTTTTCTCCCCCTTGTTGTCCGGTGTCTGATCAGTGTTACTTACCAAGGATTAAAGAGACTGTAAACTATCAAGTGTTTGAAACTGGCTCCATAGGAAAAGCTCCCAAATTCACTTGTTTGAAGAGTATCAGGCACAAGACGGAAGATAATTTGAATAAATTAGCTGTGCATTAATGGAGATACAGAGGTTTGCCAGCAACAAACACAATCTTCTCTCCACTTCCACCAAACAGGAACAGAATGTCATCACCCAAGGGATGAGAAGAACAGGACCAAGCACACAAGCAGAAAAATTCAGACTTTATATAATCACCAGACTGAGAGTGTCTGAAATAACACTTTAACAGCAGTAAACACATAACAAATGTATTAGTATGAAAGATGCAGAAAGTTACACATGCATAGGCTTCTTCCCCTTGTTCTTACAGACAAATGAAAATACTAAATTTGCAGTTTCAAAAAACTTACCCAGAGGAAAAACTAGGCCATTTGCTTTTATGGGAAGAAATGGAGGTGTGACTTTTCAGCCAGATCAGTTTCTAAATGCAGCTCAATGTAGAGCCAGACAAGTTTTAGTACTAATGCAAGGAAACAAGTAAAGCTCATTTAACTGCAGATTTTCAGGAAGAATATGCTCTCTTTCACAGTGCAGAACTACAGTTTGGAAAGTGTTATGGTTTTGACTGAAATTCTGCCAACCAGAGAAAACACATTGGAAGCTACCAGACCAGTTGCTGCCATGGAACAAAGCATCTTGAATGTGTTCCTCACAAATTTGGGTTTCCACTGATCCACCTGTCTCTTCAATTTTTAATTGCATGTGGGTATCTTTTGAATCTCTTTTATGTAATTTTCCTTCTGGCAGCTGCACCAGTGACTTGACAAACTGGGAAGCATGCCTCTTCAGCTCACAGCACACACAGGGTTAATGCTCCTGCTAACCAAGTGAGAAAACATGCAGAATACCAACCTATTCTATTTGAAGTCTGTGTTAACTTGTATTTGAGCTACAGCGGAGGTGAGAAGCATATAGAGAGGCTGGACCTCTGAGGCTCTGAAAATTCTGTGCTGATACCAGAGGACTGAATAAACATAAGTGCAAGTGCACAAGCTGTGCTTCTGTCACACACACACATAGGAGAGCACTTCAAAAACACCAACCTGAGCGTCACTGAAACACACAGCCACAGACAGCTAAAGAAAGGATTCTGATCTACAACAGTATTAACAACATGTCAAAGCTTCTAAAGCAGGTGCATTAAAAAGTGGAAGACTGGGAGTTCAGAACAGCAGAACTCAATGCAGATCCCACTGCCTTTGCTTTCTTCCCATCCTAGAGCTTGTTTCAGTCCCTTAAGCAGACAGATAACATGAGCTTCAGCTGCCTGCAAAGCCTCTCTCTACAGCAGTGTATGGGGAATGCCAAGCCTACATTACTCCATTCTCACTCCCAGCCAAAACATGAGCTGCTCCCAGAAGATTAATTAATAAATAAACAAACAAACAAATAAATAAATAAATAAATAACAGCAGTTCCACAGTTCTCTTCTGTTCCCATGCTGATGAAACCTAGTAAACTGTGGCAGGGACATAATGATTTAGCATTATTAGAATATAATGATGCATCACAAATGGTCAGCAGCAGGACCCAAAAACAAACACTGAGGAAGAACAGAACGGGAGAATTCCTTCACCTATGCTGAAGCCTGTTTATTTACTTGTGTCTTCCGACTTCAGTGACTGCAGAACACCAAAAGCCATTTTGTGTGCTGTGAGACAGAGCAGATAAATGCCTGCCAGTAAGTATAATTTGTACCACAAGTTGGTTTCACTACTTGGATAGGACAAAAAAAGTATGAACAAGCACTGTTAGCATATTTAAAATTTGCTTGCCACATGTTGGAGACTGAAAATGTACCATAAAGGATCACTAAGAACACCAAGGTACTGGGTATGGCAAACACAAACCAACTGCATTTACAGTTTTAATGCAAAGTCTCACAGCCCTCAGACTGATGCAACTTCAAGCAGCAAACAAAGGCTCCAAGAACAAAAAACCAACCTGAAAGACACAGTTCTGTGTAGGAACAATATGAAGTAAACTAATTTGAAATAAACTGATGTTTAACCAAATTCTGCCATCTCACTTTATGAAAGTTAGACTGGTATTCTCATCCGAAGATTCTAAATACAAAACTGCTAGAGAAGCAGGTAGCAGAACAAGTAATTAATGGCTATCCCCCTCCAGATCAATGAACAGTGACAGACTGAACATGACACACGGTATAGTCACGACAGCTGCAGCAGACAGAAAATACTTTGTACAAAACCTGTAATCAGGAGAGTTTAGAGCTACCAAAGAAAAAGTTAACATACAACTAAGACTTTCACACACAGGCACTTCATTAACCTTTGCTTTTCATGCTATGCACCCTTGAGTAATGGATATGTGAAACTTTGTTTTAAAAGGTTTATCTATCTTACTGTAAATGTAACAGGGTCCCAAAGAGAAAGCACTGCAGTTACTAAAACGGTTTAGATGGGTACTGCCATCTTGAGAAACAGAACTAGGTCTGTGATTAAAGCCCTCCCTAAGCGTGATGGCATCCACTTGCTTCCCTGTCAGAAGAACTGGATACTAAGCCTGTCACTCTCAGAAGTAGAGCTTCAAAACAGACAAATCATAATTCACAGCTACTGGCACAAGCCTAACTTTTCTGCCAATCAATGAGTTTTACATGCTGCAACTCATACACCAGTCTGAAAGGTTTCCAAGGCAGACAACTAAATATTCCTGTAGCTTAGTGTATCACTGAGCAATGGGCCTCCTAGCACGGTTCAGACAAACAAACTGTACTAACAGACTGTCCATTAATTAAAGCTGACGCTTCCTTGCCCATCAGGCAACAGCATTCAGGAGCCATCACATAACGAAACCATTGTTAGTCAGTCTTTACATATTCAACTGGAGAACAAAAGGTGACTGTTGTACAGTCAACAAGGACTTGAACTTCTGCAGGTAGCTCCACTTCTCATCAACAAACACAACTGTGAAAAGAGATTTTGCACTGAAAGAAGAGGTGAAAACTCTTGTTAAAAATAAAACAAAAACGTTTCCCTGAAGTTTCTTCTTATATTTTTTCACTGAACTGCATCTTTTCCCAATAGCCATCAGATTTTAAGTTCAACATCATACCACTTAACTACTGCCACCAGCTACCAAAGGTAGTACAAACCCCCCCCCCCCCCCCCNGACAAACATCTAAAAAAAAAAAATCAGATATTCACTTCTTCCAAAACATTTGTGATATGACAGTCATTCTTCAGTAAAAATAGGACATAAGAAATTGCAAAACATTTACTATGAGGAAAAGGTAAAGAGAAAATTCCTTTCATAAAGAAATGTAAGAAGGATTTTGAGTTTCTGTTGGTGTTTCATGAACATATACAACACATTTGAGAACAAAAATCAATCATATTAATGTTGTTTCTAAATTGTGTTGTTTTATCAACCACACTAACTACAAGCAGCACAGGTGGCACAATGTGAGGACCAACTGAAAAGAGCTGAATAAATATTTTCATCCCAATTTTCATGAGATGAGAAAAATTATGAAAGAACGTCCAAAGCTTCAGAAACAAGTAAAGAAAGAAATCCCAGAATAAAAAGAAATAGCAGGCTGAGACAAGTATTGGGCCTCTAATGGTAGTGATTTATTCTATCACAGTCTGTTAGTGTCAGGTTGTGTAACGAACCCACATGATTTAGGAATTCACGTAGGGAGAAAATGTTTTTCAATTAGCAATATGGATCTGAGCTGGCTGATGTCAAGTGCCTGTAAGTGATAATCTTGTGAAAATGACAGATGAACACTTTAAACAAAGTCTTAAAATTCATTACTTTTTATGACCTTAAGTTTATTAAGACATGCCTTAATGCTATCTTCAAAATCAACCAAAAGAAATTTAGAATACCAGATATAAGCTGTAATTCTCCCAACTACCAACATGTCTCTTCTTTTCAAATATCTCTGCTTCCAAGCTAGGATACAGATGAAACAATGTATGAAGTCAAATCACAAAGGTAGGTAACACACTGCTGTGAATTAGAGTAGGTGAAGGCTGTAATAAATGAAACAAACTCACACAGAACAATTATTACATGACAAACATTTACAGAAGGGAAGATAGGGACAGAAAAAAACCACACAGCTATCAAAGTCAAAGCTGTCACTGAAAATTGGCTTGCCCTTCTGCTTAACAGAGGCTGCTAAACCTCTCCACAAGTCAGCTGAAGTGAAAATCCGCTCTTAGAAAAGCAGTTCCCAACATACAGCCTCCTGCAGAGGTAGAATCCATTACCAGAATCCATTACCACTTTTCTTTTATGGAATTGTGCTTTTTTACTTGTCTGAAATACGTGCCTTCAGTTTCCAAGTATTGGGGTCCTACATACGTTATCCTAAGGAGTCAGCTAAATTTTTCTTCCCCATCATTTGTATTTATCCGTTTATGCCCATTACTTTTTCTTTGAAGAGTCACACAGGTAGTGTGAATTTATCCCACTGTAAACATTTTTTAGCACTTTTCAACCCTCCATGACTCAGGTAATATCCCGTACTCCTTCACAAGCAAACAAAATAATGGAAGAAGACTAAACCAAGCTTTTGTGAGCTTCACTAAACTGATATACTTTACAAGCATTACAGACTAAAAACACACATAGCATCAGTTCACAATGGCTAAAACATTACTGATGCCTTGGAGTGGCTACCTGAAAACAGACTGGACAAGATTAACAGAATAAAACAGAATAAAGCTACAGACTTTCAAACGAACCCTTGCAAGTGTCTTTTAAAACTGTTTTTTGAGACATTCAGACAATATCTGTCCAAAACCTTGTGTTTTCAAAGCAACAAGGTTCAGAGCCAAAAGTCATGACTGAGACCAACAGCCTCTGGGGGCTGTCAGCACTACAGTGCTCTGATGCCAATTTAGGCAGCTTGAGTTACTGAAAAGAGAAGCCTACAGCAAGCATTTACCCACCACAATCTCTCAGACACAGATACTCTTTACAACATAAAGGGCATAGGTAAAGCCACTTCTTGGGATTTGTTTCTGTTTGGTTTTATTTTCTTTTTAAAACAGTCACTTTTCAGTACACTGAGGTCTTTCATTATGTCATGCAACTTCAGCCAGTTCAGCACAGTTCCTAAAGATAAGAAGCAAGAAGTTAAGCCTTAGTGCACTTCTGCATTCCATTTCCACTGTAGTTACATCATTTCATGTGGGTAAAGGAGGTCTGTCAGGTAAAAATCCTTCTGAAGGACCAGAGATAAGCTACTAAGACACCAGATTTTTCCCATGGCCCTGTTTGGCCATGCCATGAATATGTGTACTTCTCTTCAATCTGAGTCCAATTCTTAAATTGCTAGAAGACATAAAATTCTCTTCATCCTCTTATTCCCATCAACTAAAACTCATATAAAAGTTCGCAAGAGGAAGAGAAACAAATGGGATTACGAAAACAAAATCAAATCCTTTGACTCATTTCCTTCTTCCCCTTTCATTCCACTACAAGCCAACAAACCTCCTGCCTTCACCACTCAGATGAAATCGCTCAGTTTAATCACCATCTGAACCAACCTTCTTCAGGCCATGAGAACCCCAATGTCTTCCTCTTCAACTGATGTTAAACGCTACATGCATGAGAGCACAGTAATTTCAGGATGGGTACAAAGAAGCAGTGAAGTGAGGGGAAGGCCACCCAGCTGCAACACCAGAGAAGACAAGTTCCCTCACACTATAATGCCCAGTGCTGAACATGCCCCATCACACAGCTTTGCTTCCCCACGTGCTGCAGCCAGTCTGGCCACCACTGCATCTGGCTCCTGTCCTCCCAGACGTGAGTGCCCTGCTCAACCACATGAAAGAAAACAAAGAGGAAAGCAAGGCCAGAGAAAGGGTCCTGTGTTTTCCACCAGCTGACTTTCTGGTTTAGGGGCCCATTTTTGTTTAGAATTTGACTTACATGGGAAGCAACTGATGTCATCTCAGTTCAGTACTTTAGGGCACCGGACAGCAGTGACCATGGGAATTTAAGGTAATGGCTACCACATCTACTCTAGAAAGCTCCTCAACAAAACAGGCAAAAATATTTTAAAAATTGATACCTACAGAATTGAGAGGATGACAGAGAAGAGTTCAGCAACACCAAAATGACAAAAGAAAAAAAACAAAAAAAAATATACAATCCAATACTGTGTTGTAAGTGAGCCCTGGAAATCTTAGAAACCTGATGACCCAGATGGCATGAGTTAGCATTCAGACAAAACAGATCAGTTTGGACAAAGAATACTCCCAGATTACACATTAGAAAACCTTATTAACAGCATCACTACCCAGAAGATACAGAGGCCAACCCTCACAGTAGGCCCCGTAGTTGTCATCAAATACAAATATCCTGGAAAGGCATCTTGCTCCTTAAACCTGCTATTTCTGCTGAATCCAATTTCTACAGATACAAAGAGGCAATTCACAGTTCTTTACCAATATTAAATGGGACATGGAGCTGTTGTGGCAGGCCCAGTTCCACCTCCCAAGGCCAGCAGAGCAAGTCCTGTGCCAGAGGGTTTTGGTTTACTTTCCTTCCCTGGTGCTGGATCAGAAGCCAGTCTGGACCCGTATGCTCACAAACCACCATTTCAGCTGTCTGCAGTGTAAGCCAAACCATGCCACACAGCACCATTCCCCAAAAACCACAGGGATGGTAAAAGATTGAGGATGTGCTCCCAGAGGCTCAGAGCCTGCTCTCTCTGGCAGGCAATGGGAGACAGGGAGGGAGCAGCCAGGCACATGGGGATACAGCTGGGCAAGAAACTGACAGAGGCAGTGATCACCATAGGAAACAGTGAGTGTAAAAACCTGGTAAGAGGCATAAATTACTAGAGATGGAGGCCATTTTTGTAGTGCTGCCAAAAGGAGCTGTGGCATTGCAACTTCCTCAGTCATTAATTGAGGGGAAAGCAAAACTTTCCCACCCATCCTTCAGAGCGGTTTTCTCCTGGTCCCCCTTCAGCTCCAGCAGCCCTTCCCAGAGGCTGGTGCTGGACAGGCATGGCTCTCCTGTCACACTACCTGAAAGCAGGGAAGGGCTGGCAGCTGCTCCTCCTTGTCCTCCATCCTTGCCCCATGCCTTCAAGAAGGCCTCAGAGGACAGTCAGGCTGACACTGGGGCTGATCTTGCTATGCCAGACTCCACATACTTACAACAAAGGGGGAACAAATAAGTTAACATCAAGATACTCAAAAATTAGAATGACTGTCAGACTATTCTACCAAAATCTACTGCCCAAAGAAGGGTAAATAACTCCACACCTAATTTAGAAAGAAAATTAAGTCTGTGCTCTTAATAATCTTCAGATGACGTAAACTTGAAGAGCCTGCCATCCCAACAGTAACTTTCCTTCCTTAATGGATACCCAGTTGTGTTTCTGTTTGGTGAAGAGTTTGGGTCAGAGCCTCCCTGGATCCCAACCACATCTCACATCCCCAGTCAGCCTTCGGTCACCCCAGAAGACTCTGGTCCCACTAAGCCACCATCTGCCGGCCAACACTGCTCCAACAGCCAGAGGGCCCCTACACAACAAACACTGGAATACGTCGCAGAAGAAGGAAGGAGGTCTACAGCTATCATCTGCCATTAATAATTTCAGACACAATATCAGACAGTTTTATTATTTTTAAAAGGGGCTTTGTTCAGTGTTAAACCACACAACCGATTTGTCAGACCCTTAAAAGGCATTTTATCCATGCTGAAAACATCAACTGATCCATTTGTTTCAAATTAACGGTCGACCCTCTCTTCCTACGGCATACAAAGACAGCTTTTATCAGTTCACATTTTATACCTTGAAACTCTTGCCCAAGTTTTTCACCTAGAACCTGACTGTCAAATGATCTGTATTTTAACTAGACGTTAAAAAAAACCTCTAACACTAAACTCCACCAAACCTTTATCTATTGAAGAAACCCTGCTGACACGTATTTTTCTAACCCATGAGCATAAAACAACAACGTGCCACTCCTGTAAACTGTAAAAGGAGGAAATACCTTCTCTCTGCCTAAACCCTATTCCACAGTCATATCTGTTATCTGAAATACATGCAGTTGAAACAATACGGAAAATTAGGAGTTTAAAGTGCTAGATAAACATACACAGCATGACTAAGTGCATTTTTTTCTCCAGGCACCCCTCAACAAATAGACTGAAGAACCATTCTTTCAGGAAGATGATTAAAAAGAAGCTGCCCACCATACTGTCCCCCTATGATGCAAGTTTTGATACAGAAAGATATCTGCATACTTAAAAATTTAAACATCAAATTAAGGAGTAAATTAAGACCTGTCATTAAACAGCTGTGTTTTCTGACACACTTTTCTTAGAATTTTTCCACCAAAGGCAAACAATACTCCCATAAAAGACTAACCACATGCTATATATATGTACTGTGCGATTCTCTGCAAAGCATATCAAACTACAGAAGGTTAACAGTTTTTAAATTAAACAAAAACTTCTGTTTTCAGCCTTCTTACCTAGTAAGTAGTCTGCTGTTAAGACAACTGGACCAGCAAAGTTCATGGGAGCTGTCACATATGGGTGAGCTAAAGCAAAACAGTTTTGTAGCATACTGCCTGAGAAGTCATTACTAAATGAAGATTCCATATTAAAATCAGCAACTTGCTCAACATAATTAAAAAATATAGTTTGGAAGCAGGATATTAAATCTTAGGGAAACTACTTAAGCAGAATGCAAGCTGTGAAAAAGCACCAACCACTGACAATAACGAAAACGCAGAAAACATCCCCCAATTCATTAGTAGCCAAGTAATTAATCACAGTGAGCTGGTCAGTGTTGGGAAGTGTCCCCAAAAGCCTACAAAGCCAGATTACACCACCCTTACATACTTCAAGGAGAGCCCGCCCTCTACATTGAAGGTCTGGGCTTAAACAAAGACAGTCCACAGAACAAGATACCACCTATTGAGAGTGAACAACATGGTGAAAATCTGTGCCTGCACAAGCAAGATCAACTACTAACCTGAATTAAAATCAAAGAGAAAAGAAAATATGCAGCCTACTCTAAGAAACTGTCAGCTGGAGACATTGAATGCCAGATGCTCTTATTAAACTGACCCATAGAAGTCAAGGTGTAGAGACCACCGAAACCTGAGGCAAAGACATCAGCATCAAAAGAAGAGTACATTGTGCAACAGGTCTCCAACACCCCATCCTCTGCAATTCCATTCTAAAACTTGTGGGGAGAAGAGATAGCCTGACAACCCGTCATCACAGAGATCATAATCTCTTGCTTCAGGGAGAGGCATGGAATTAAAATAATTCCCTCCTTTGGTGGCTGCCAGCAAACATGACCTACAATTCCATACCAGATAAGTGAAAGAAAGCCAACACGTATGAAATTTTTTTGTCAGCTGAAAGAAACTGTCACTTCAGTCAAGTCAGATTCACCCCTAATTTGTTGATACCTATTTTCATGCTCCAGCTCACCACAGCACAGATCACACCACAGTTTCACCAACACTCCTCTTGCTGGCTAAACCAGCTGAGGCAGCTCCTGGCCCTGCAGCGGTGCTGCTTTGTCACTGGTGGGGCCATGCCATCAGCAAGAAGCACTGAGAGGCAGGATCAGGCCTCTAAGCAGCGACACTACCGCTTCTGAGGAAGCTGCATTGGAGCAAGGAGAGAGAGTGGGAATCGGCAGAAGTAGCTCAGACTGGCTTTTCTGGCACATGCAATGGCAGCGGTGCACCAACAGCGAGAGGCACAAGCCTCCATGAATGCGATGACCATGAGAAACACATAAAGCAGCACTAATGCTGCTGCATTTGAGTTG
Organism: Dicrurus megarhynchus; assembly: GCA_013399195.1. Lineage (NCBI taxonomy): Eukaryota > Metazoa > Chordata > Aves > Passeriformes > Dicruridae > Dicrurus > Dicrurus megarhynchus. Next base: position 559,983 of record VXAD01006005.1, read on the forward strand.
ATCTTAATGAGCAAGTGGTGACGTTGGATATTTGCATATGTATTCATAATACAGAGTTTTATTGTGCAATTTTCAGGCTACATTAAAACAAGAAATATAATCATGGAGGAGAAAGAGGCAACTTTGGTTTTGCCCATAGTACAGATGAACCCACAGGCAAGCCTATGTTGGGAACAACCACACTGTCCTGCCCATAAGGGCTTGCATTTGTGCTTCACATGTCTCAAATCACACTGACTCCTCTTTCAGGCAGGAGGAGGGCAGCATGGACACTGCCACATGCCCAACGACATGGACAGGCCATCACACTATTCCATACTCTATGCCCTGGCAGCACCACTGTACCACCACAGCTAACCAACCCCAGGTCAGCTCCTCACAAGGTCTTTCTTGTAAAGGTGCAGCACCTGCGTGCCTCAGAACCACAGCCATACACAGGCAGCTCAAAGCTTAGGGTCCTTTGCAACATGACAGCCAGCCCATCCCAAGTTGCAGGCATTCCTATACAACCAAATACTACACCAAAATCAGCATGGCCTTCCTGCCTGCAGTACATTACAGGCATCAATTACCAACGCAGCAATACCATGTGAAAACCTGCAGTCACCTTTCTTGTGGGTTTTCATGCATGCATAACTAGTAACACAAATAGTTATCCCAAGGCAAGGGGCCCACTTGCTATAGTTAAGGTAAAACATCTGAGTACCACTGCTAGTTGAGGTGGTACCATACCTGAGTAATCTTTGCAAACAAAACAAGCCTCTTCAACATAGACTGTCTGGGTAGACACTGCTAATGAAGATGAAGGACAAACAAAGGTCACAAAGCTAGGAGAGTTTTAAATACCTGCTTTGGAGGCAAATGTCAGCAAAATATACAGGTTTAAAAAAAAACCCCAACCAAACATATTCTTTATCTGCAAAGTACTGTGAGATCTTCTGAGCTTCTATACCTTTACCTCAGTTTGTAATTAGGACTCTCTCAGTACCATGTGCACAGGATTATAGATTTCTTTCCCTCCCCCCCCCCCCCCCCCAATCAAGTTTCAACTTTGTGGACCAGATCCAAGGAGCTGGTTTCTATGCATTCCTAAGGGAGAAAGGGCTATAGAAAGTCTTTTATTTCTGCATGTATTTCCCAGAAGGCCCAACTAATGCAAAAGGAAATGTACCATGCTTCTTCAATGGGGGGAGGGCAGGAGGGGATTAACATGTTTCATGGGCAGTGTGTGCAGCCGGGAGGGTTGAGCACTTCAGTCTGAGCAATTAGACGCAACTCTTTTGTAAACCTTACGGTACAATATCTGAAATACCCTTTTCAACAGAAAAACCTACTCAAGTAAATGTCAAAGTAAATTGTGCTGAAAAACAGACTACGCCACAAAAAGCTACTGTAAAGGGGCACACTTGAGACTGAATATGTACACCTCATGAGAATCACCACTGAAGCACATCAGCATCGTGAAGTTAAGGGTATAAATTCAGGAGTGCATGTTTTCATTGCAAGTCAGCATCATCTGCATGAACAGTTTCATGCAACTGCTAGCAACGGTTTCCTCCTCCTAAACTGATTTTGTACATACTTCTCTACAAAGCTTTTCAAGAACTCTACCAAGTTTGAGTCCAGCTTCAGAAAGACGCATCAAGATTAAAAAAAAACCACAAACAAAAAATGGCAACCAGGAACAGAGCAACTGTTCCCTATACTAAAGTAAGTATTACAGGAAAACTGAATTAAAAGTTATTGCTCCAGGATTAGGACTCCTGCTGCTGAGTCTATTTCACTAGCAAAGCATATCTATAGGCAATGTACAAAGCAGCTTCTGCCCCACCTCACATCTCCAGGGACTCAAACCGTGACTCCAGCTACCACATACACCGTCAAATGCAACGTTCCCAGAGCCTCTGCTGTTCCCCTCAGGGTTGTTTTTTCTTTAAAATACCCCCCCTTCCACTTCCTCGCAGAAGTAGAATTTAAGGCAGACATAGCGTAACTTTGTTGAAGGTACACGTTGCTTCCACTTCTACAGAGAGGACAGGCAGCAGACCATGCCACTCAGGTTAACAGGCAAACATACACTTACTAACATACCACTAATTGAACAAGAAGCTCAATTCAAGTTTTACTGCATTTGCTGGTTCAAAAATTCCTACTCCAGCTGTATTTTAAAACTGTTTGCAGTTTAATATAGTATGCAACTATTATAGCTGTCTACTTAAAGTAAAAACAAATTCACTCCCAGAGTTAATCAGCATTATTAGTTACAGTGTAAACAGCCCAGGATATTTAACTAGTACATTCAATAACATAATCGCTCATCCTCCTCTTCAACCCTCACATAGAAAAGTAAAAGCAGCCAAATTATTTATTTACTTAAAACCAAATGATCAGGTTGATTGTTCCAGGACTGCGCTTTTAGATGGTGAACAATTCAGCATTGTATTTACAACATTTAGTAAATCAGTGGGGAAAAAAACCAACAAGATTTAGTACTGATTTTGCTCAGTCACTTCTTCCCTATGATCTCATTTTACAGTATTTGAAAGCTTCCACTTTCGCAAAACTATATTCTGGAATTTTAACACTACAAATGATAGGCTCTCTGTACACAAAGATCAACACTGCCAACAGTAACCCATTCACCTACGAAACACCTATTACAGTCTAAGCAATATGCAAACAATTTAAGAGTTTATCATGTTGACAGGAGAAGGCGATATTAAATAGCATGGTCATTCATTTAATAAGGCACGAAAAGATCCAGCAGCCAGAAACTGATGATCAACAACAAAATGCAAAGGCTCTCACAGAGGAGAGTAATTAATGCTTGGAAATGACATGGGGGGTTTGCAATCATTATGCAATCAAAATGAGTAGAAATCCATTTTCTGCATGGGGAACATGAGAGTAGTGGACAAGGTTCAGTATAGAATTTCACTCAGTCATTCCAGAGGTCCATGTTACTCAGGGGCTAAAGTAACACCTTTAATTTGCTTTTCTTCAGGAAGCACTGGCTCACTTTTTTCATAAGGTTATCTTTTCACCTTCAGCTGAAGCTTGCCACCCAACCCCACCCCCTCTCACCTCCCCCCACTCCCGGTCTCAGGCAAGAGCGGGGGGCATTGAAAGGGTAGGCAGGACAGCAGCTGCTGTAATTCAAGAAAACTGATTTTGCAGCTCTATAAAGAATTTTACTATCTTTTACATTTTTTATATAGTTCTACAATGCAGCCATGTCACAAAGCTGCAAAAGCAATGAAGGATAGAGCACAGCTGCAGCAGTAGCAGGCACAGCCCCTTCTCAGGGCAAAACCCACTCAGCAGTCTTCTGCTACACTTGCAGCTGCCTCAGCATCCCATGCAGTGCTCAGAAGCACTTCATTTGTGTACCTCTGAGAGAGACAACAAAGACCAAGGCAGCAATCAGTCTTATGGCTGTTTTGAATACATTTCTCTATTATTTCACCAAAACCAAAATAAAAACACAAAACAAAAAAAAACCCCACATCACACCAAAAAACAGTAATTCATCATTACAGCACAGATTCTTTTCATTATCAATCTGCCCAACCCATTGTCAAGCTGGAAGCTAAACCCTAGCATCAGTACATATGTGCTTTGGAAACAATGTCTAGTCATTACAGAACAAAGCTCTACTCAGTGACCTATCTGAAAATTATTGTGAAAAAACCTTCCTAATTTCTCTTTGGCTGTATACAGAGCTTTGAAAAATCCCGCTTAGATTTTTTTAAAAGTTTCTGTCACAAAGCCACACTCCTCTAAGTCTGTTCTTATTTGCCATGAATCATTTCAATACAAGTTCTCCATATTAACTCCTTCCACCTTGCGTGGCATAATTACATATGTTCTCTCTGCATATTTTTACATATTTAACTGAGAGATTTCATGCCATGCGAAGGAAATGTCTCAGTACACATTTATTTCATATGTTATGCTTACACAGGGCTACACCATTTACTTCTCAATTTCTAGACTAACTCTAGCATAGTGCAGGTGTAAGTTCATAAACAACACCTGTAACACAAGATAAAATACAATGTAAGTACACTGACAGAACATCAGCTGAAAGTAATGCAAAGGAACTCCCCAAATTGCACAAGATAATTAAAGGCCTTCATGAGAAATCCCATGTGAAGAAAAATTTCATTGTAGAACTGGAAAGTGATAGACTGTAAAATCAAATAAACCGGACAGGAAGTTTCAGCCTCAAGACACTGTGCATTCTGCATGCATGCCAGACCTCAGAAAACTCTCTCTGAAAACCTGACATGGGATCTGAAGCTGTCTGGGACAGTCTGGAGCAAAAGAAAAGCAGCATTATGTCATGTTTTGCCTGTGGTAGTAACGCTGTTTGGAGAAACTCTCTCATCCCTCTCGGTATCACACATCTTGCCCAAATCATCATTTGACCAAAGCATTTGTGTTTGTACTGTTACTACCCTGAAGAGGGCACATGGCCTGAAGGGTTACTGAAAATACACTAGCAGAACACCTCACTCTGCATATCATCTGCCAAACTGAAGTCAACAGCAAGTGCCAGCACAACTAAGGATCTTTCCTCCTACACCAGTCTTCCCCTTCAAAGACTACAAATTCTCAAGTCTAGTGCCTGGTGTTGTAATGCTACTCGTGACACAGAGTTAAACATACTCCCTTTTCCCAGAAGCCCTGTATGTCTGCAGCCTCTGAAGGCACGGGTGGTCCCTTCAGGAAGTAATGAATCCCCATCACCCAGAAAGATGGACAAAACACAGCCAGTTGACACCAAGCTCAAGCAGCCTCTCTTCTCCATTCTTGACTACTTCCTGAAATATTTCATCTGCTTCTGTCACCCACAAATCCATATCAAGAAGGCAGATCCTATAAGAAGAGTGGTAAATGCTCCTGAGCTTGTCACTAGTAGCTTCTCAAATCAAAGAAACCAGTATAACTTGTTTTTCCTTCCCGAAGTTCCTCATCCATTCTCAGAATAACATTGAACTTCAAGCAAATAGGGACCTTCAGGATCCTGACCTTCACCAGACTTCCAGACAAGAAATCTTGTATTTACATGATTAATAATGTAATTACTATAATTACTTATAATAACACATTAGTATATATTATATGTTAGGTACTACAATACATATTAATAGAGTGATATAATTACTTATATTTATTAGAAAAATTTTGAAAAGTACAGGCTTCTTTCATTGACTGATGCCTTTAAAGTTTAAAGCAATATCTAATATAAAAGCAGAAAACAGTCATGAAAACTGGGCTATGCACTCATTTTACTTTGGTCTTTCAAACAAATTTAAGCGCCTCACTTTATTGAGCTTTTTGAAATCCTCCCAGTTGTAAAATTCAAACAGCAAATTTATATTGTCCACATAACCTAATTTCAAGATCATGAAGCTATCACCCAAAGTCACTTTAAACTTTTTAGAACAAACAACTTTTTAAAACAAACTTCTTTGTTTAGTTACACTGTAACTTCTCCAGAGGCCAAAGCAAGGATAGCAACTCAGTCCCTGCATCTCTCTGCAAACCTCTTGACTGTTCGCAACTCTGGTAGCTAATGCAATGGGGTGACTTCGTCAGCACTATTTCTGCAAACCCGTTTAACTGCAAAAGCCAGCATGCACCACTGGCTTCTGCTGTGGCACGCTGTGCTACATACCCCCAGTCTGGTCCTTGGTCACGCTGCTGAAGCAGCCGCACTAATCCCAAACGTGTGTGATATTTTTCAAAAGAGATCATTAGTTTCACAGCAGTTTTTGTGGACCTTATTTTACACTGATGAAGGCTAATAGAAACAACCAGAACAGCCACAGCTACTTTGTTCACACAGAAAACAATGTGGAACTGCCAGCATCATTCTGAATTGCCAAAATTGCTAAATTTTACTGCACTAAATAGTTTTTAAATAGCTGGTCTACAAAGCAAAGTCACAAAAGCGATGGTTGATAATTCCCCTCTCCCATTCACCCTCCCTCGCAGCAGATGCCAACTACTCAGCTACATTTCATTAATAAGAAAAACACATAGTCAGCTGATACAAACATGGTAACCAGAAACCTCTCATTGTTTTAACCATTTCATTCTTGACAGAATAATGGGAAAGGAAGCCTGAACACTGTCCACTTCTAATCTGCAATTACACTTCTTCAGCTGGTGTTTACAGCACAATTCTGCAACTAAAAAGCAGTAACTCTCAGCACACAAATAAAAACTGCATTATGAAAATTACTTGGCAAATCCATGATTTTGTGGGCTAAAAAAGAAAAGAAACAATGGCAAAATGTGATTTGTGTAAAATGAGAGAAGCAGTGGAGAGGGACGCAACTTTCACATGAGGAACGCTCTCAGTTCCGCTCGCTACCACCACCTGTGGTTTATGCCCTGACACTTTCGGCAGCCCAGCGGCTCCCTCTGTGAAGGTTCCGTAACAGCCAATTCTGGTGCTTTTATTCCTGGAGCGGGCAGCCTGGGGGCAGGCTGGAGAGGAGGCCGCGACCAACAAGCAGGCAGGAGCCCCTGTGAGGCTCCCACAGCAGCAGCCACTGCTGACAGGTTAGCTCCCGAGCTGCCCCACAGCACTGGCACCTCTGCCCCTGTCTCCCAGCACCTGCAGAGATCAGGGGAAAACTAATTACCACATAATCGACAGGGACAAAAGCAAAGACAAAAGAATAGTCTGTACTGAAGTGCATCAATAAACAAAGCTGTAGAGTGTTATGCAAGATAGTAGTCATGTGGCATTAGCTTAAAAATAAAAAAAATTAAAAGGGAAAGGAATAGGAAAAAGCAGACATGGCTACATACCCAGACAGTACACAGAAAGAGCAAAACACCAGTGACAGCTACTCCAGATCAGAAGTATCAGCTTAGCATTCCCCAAAGTTACGCCATGTGCCAGGTTTCGGCCATTCAGGAGAAAAGCAGGTCTGTATCACACACATCTCCCACTGATCGGTAGGACCACCCTTTCATATCATTCCAACTGAGGGCAAAGAAAAACCACCTGCACCCACAAAAACAATCCTCATCTCCCAGCACCCTTGAAAACTAGACCAAAACCAAGAAAAGCCTGCTGTGGCAAACTCTTTCTGAAGGACCTACCACCAGCAAGCCAAACTCTTACTCCCCTGACTGCGCCTATCTAGTGGCTCCCTGCACACTGATCTATGGACACCACCTACTCAGCCACATTCTTCAGGAAACTCTCCCTTCCCAATGAAGATAAGCTTCCTCAAGAGAGGTATCCAACTCTTTGTGTGTGCCACAGTCTCACTTACTGTAAAATCCTTCTCCATTTTGCACATTGCATCATCAGCTCTATTTAGTCTGCTCTCTGCCAATCTCCCTGGAAATAAACATATATATACACACCTTTTTTGTCATAGTAGGAGGGAAAAAGAAATTTCAAGATATCAAACTTCAGATAGATAGAACTGCATGCACAACAACCACAAAACAACTCAGTGAGAAATGTTCATTTCTGTGAATCTGCTTTTCTGTCATTGTTACCGTTTTGATCTTCTTTTTCTGATCAAATTATAAACAACTAACTGGGAATTCATAGGTTTAGTGAGACCTTAACTAAAGGTCATCTTAAACATATTAAAACAAAATTAACATATAAAAAAAAATTAAAGACAATATACATGTTAAATGACCACCAGGTAAGTTTCTTCTTGAATTCTTAGCTTCTCAAAGTGCTCACAGAATCACCTCCCCATTTGTTTTCTTTTTTTTAACAGACAAAGCATCAATCTCATTAAAATGTAACAGCATCCTTTCAGTATTTAATATTCTTGTTATTAAGGAAAAGATCTTTGAAAAGCATAAAAGATTATTCTGATGTCTTCCAAAAGGCAGATTTTATTCTTGGTTTGCCTTTTGTTTTGCACATATTTCCAAACAACACCCTACTGATTTTGCATTTGTGTGGAGTGCCTTCTGTTTATTTATTCAAGTGAACTTCAGTGATGCTGATAATCAAGGTACAGTTAAATTTTTAAAATCACAGAAGTGGAAAAAGCAAATACTAGTTATGCAATACATACCACAAGTTTTAATAAAAAAGCAAAAGCACTGGCACGATTTAGAAGCAATAACCAGAAAATGCAATAAAAATGCATTCTAGAGCACAAGCACAATTGAGGTCTGTGCCTGTCATCCCAGCCCCCATTTATTCATCTAACTTCAGCATGTCTTTGGGCAAAAAATACTGATATTCAACTGCTGTTCACTTTTGTAAACACAGATTATTCTGTATGCATTACTACAAATCACATCAAAGCCTGATATTTTCAAAATACATCTCAAGATTCAAGTTACAGTTTTGCACACTCATTGTGTAAACAAAGCAGCCAACTGTTCAGCCACAATTTACACAAAATAGGCATCAGTGTTTTTCATGAATTCTTCACATTTAAGCTGTATGGCAATAGGGAACATACAGTATCTATAAACAGTGTACCAACAACAACAAAAAGAAAACAGCTTCCCAATGGGTCATATTAGACAACACTGAGGCACTTACTCAGGCACTGCTGTTCCTGGGAACTACACCTGCATATGTCTCCAGCTGAACCAAGGCTATTACAGAAATGATGAAAACTACTTACAGAAAGAGATCCCAATGTACACATATACATAAGAACATTTACAGTTAATCTCCACATAGGAAACATCACTCAGAGTCAGTTTAAGAAATTTCAATCTGCTAAGCAATTCAAACAGCTTCACTGTTAGTTATGATATCATGAAATTGACCAGTCAACAGTGACAACACTATGTAAACCTCCCCCATTTGGAGCCTAGATTACAGGATTTTACAAGTTAAAAAGTTATTCTCCACTGCTACTAAATTATTCCCTATTGTGACAACTAATTTACTAGAAGAATCTTTAGATGAGCTTTCAATTCACCCTGCCTAACAAAATATTTAAAAAATTAATCTCTTACCTGCAACTCAAGCTGAATGGCTGTTCTCAGAGCTCTATTACAAGGACTGTAGCAAAAGGTTGCCTTGAGCATTTGGCAATGCCCTGAATTTTGTCATCAAGTAATGAGTCTGCCACAAATATAATGACTACATCAGAGCAACCTCCTGGATATAAAGCCCTTCACTGCTTAAAACTAGATTTTGGATCAATATTAAAACCAAAATAACCCCCCTAATACTATCTGAAAAGAGTAGAAAGAATAGAAAGCATCAGTGCTGGTCTCACTAACAGGATGCAAATTAGCACTAGGCTGTTTTACATTTGAGCAAGTGTAAAGATAAGAGTATGAAACAGAGAACACTTAGCTCTGCATACAGTCAGCTCACAAGTGCTAAATGCTTCACCATGTAAATGGAAAACCTTTCTAAAGAGACACTAATACTAAGAAACAGAAAAATAAATGTTTTGGGAATGGCATCCTCCCTCTCCAGCCCTGCTTACCCTTTGCTCCCATAAGGCCTCAGTTCTTGGTTAACATCTCTCAGTCTGAAAATAATTGCCTGCCTCCTAAAGGCATCTCGGACAGTGTCACTCCTTAATCAGCAGGAGGACAGCTGAGTGATGTGAGGCATTTCCACCTTCTCCCTGGAGCAATCACACCATCTCCACAAGACACTACTGCAACACCAAGAACTAAAATGACTTTAGATGTGGTACTCTCTCCCATAATGAGAGCCATATTCCAATAAGGCTGCCCTCTAAAAACCCAGTTCTGTTACCAGCTGCCTATTAGGACTTAGCTTATTGATACAGCTGTTGCCAAGGATCAATCAGTGCAGCCTGAATACAAACCTCAGGGAAAACCCATTTGTAGAAATGAACTCCCAACATGTCTGGTACACCTAGATACAAAACCACTAGCAATAATCAATTGCATTATCTTTAAATTTTTATCATAGTGTTATCAGAGAACATGGTAATCAACAGCAGTAGGCTTGCAAGTTCCAATGCAATGGCACAGGAAGGATACCAGTAAAATTCTACTAGATTTAAAAAATGTGATTAATTTACTTCCCTGCATAAATACCTTAGGAAAAAAAACTAGTCATCTATTTCTCAGCAAATTTGAGGGATGGAGAGAAAAAACATGATCATGGGCTTTGTTAATATACTTGCAGTGGGTATACCAAGAATGTAATGTGTGAACCAGAATTATACATATTTCAGCTTGCATCAGATCAGTAATACACACTACAGTCTCACTCCACGATGAAATAACCACATCTAGAAATTGCATGGAAGAGTTTCTTCAGAGCAAGTCACCTTTTCTTCTCACACAACACATTTGCTTGAAAATCTAGACATGATCCTTCCCATCCTCCCTCTCAGAGAGACACCTAAATCACCTTTTCTGTAAGAATACTTAAATCCCATAATTCTTTCTTTTTATCCAGTTTCCCATCCTTCCCAACTCCACACCCTTCTTAACTATCCACTCTTGATGTCTGTGCCACACAACTCAGACACGTGGCTGATGCTTATATCCCCTGCCCCACACTCTTTTCATCTTGCAGTATAGTCAATAAACTAACAGCTACTGCTACCTTTCCCTCCTCCAAGCATTTGAGATCCACTTCCACAGAAAGCCTTACCTGGAAAGCTATTTATTTTCAGATAAAACAGCCAAAGGCAAAGTTGAGTGACTCAAAGGAGCAGGATCATTCAAATTATCTTCCAAAATTCTGTTTCTCCTCCGTCCATGAGGTTCACTTTCTTCTTGTTTCAAACTACGCTGTCAGCTTCATAGGGCAGTGACCATGTCTCCCACTGATTTTTAAATACCATAAACTCTTAACACACCTGCCTGTTTGGGGGCCTCGAATGCCATCAGAATATGACAGCCCCGGTAGTACCATAAAGTCATCAATTACACTTGAGCCTCAAGTCTTTAGATTTTTGCAGAAAATGGAACTCATTAATTGTGAAAGCAACAAACACCATCCTTTCGCAACCTGCAAGACCTTCTTCTCCACATAAAGGGAACTACCTAATTTTTTTGTATCAGGCACAGTTTGACTGTTGGGAAGAAAGTTTCAGAAGCCTTCATAATGACTTCCACAACCTTCCAAAAAATCACTTGTATTTCTTCTCTGTTTCCTGAATGTTTTTTAAAGCTCACGTTTTCATCAACTACAAAAGATTAAACTGCCCTTGCTTCATGTCACATCACAGTAACACAGAAACCTTTGAACATTTTCACACAAACTTTGAAAAACAAATACAACTAGGTATTAAAATTAAAGCAAAACTCTGAAAATTAAGAAAGCAATCTTTGCTTTGGGAGGTTGCAAAAAAAGAAGTGCTTTATATCCCGAAAATGATCAAGGCATCCTGAGAATCTTGAAGAAACATGGCAGCAATGTAAGCAAATACAGAAAGCCTGAGTACAAGAAAATTTTACCAAATGCTTAAGGCATTCAAGTCCAGAAGTAAATAAACTCCAGCATTTCATCATACAGAGGCTAGACGGGGAAGAGGAAGGGCTAATGAAAAGCTCAGGTTTTTAAGTGTTTCCTGTTCACACTAGAAACATTGCCTTGATTAATCAATGTATTCCTGTATGATGCATGTCTACATGACCCCCAAGTACAAAGACAGCCAATACACAATGAACAGTGAACCTCGCCAAGCTCATGTTTTCATCTCTGCAGATGGCCACAAGGAGAGTTAAGCTTCATTGCTGATCCTCACTGCTATTACAGTTTCTCCCCCTTTAGCAGTTTCAGACCTAGGCTGTTCCACATGCCTCTCAGAGATGTAAAAAGCCTGAGTAGTTGACCTCAGGCTTTGGACCAGATTACACTGTCCTCCTGCCAAAGAGCTGAGCAGGAGGATATAGCCAAAGTCCAGACACATGCCACAGCAAACACTCAGCTGTTTCAGCAAACTCCAATTTCCACCCGCCACAAAGTTCAACCCCAAAACAAGCACAAGTACTTTACTGCTATGGTTAACTCACTGGCTGACAGCTGGGCTGAGACGGAGCTTCTGATGAATTCTACACCTTGCTGTGCATTTTATGAAAAGTTAACAGCTTTCACCCTCCTACTCCCTGCCTCTGCCACAAACACACGCACTTGAAATACTAATATAAATACAGGGTTTTGAAGGATTGCTACACAGACTGTACAAATCACAACAGAGCCCCAGAAAAGACAATCATCACACTGCTGCTGCTGTCCCGGATATTGCATGCCTTGCCTCTTATTCTATACACTTAACCCTTTGGCACAAATCCCACTACTGGTTCGGCATGATGAGTCTGGAAAATCTGTGCCAATGTGCAAAGAGAACAAACAGCTACGTGTGTAATTTGTTGTACATGATAGTATTAGGAATTTAAGGTAACTGAAAAGCAGGCTTTATATACAATACTTCTTTGTCTTAGATGTTAGAAATACCTACATATATAGCCCGATTTATACAAGCTACATACACTATTCACTAAAAACTCACTAAAGCAACTGTAACTGTCTATGCAGTTTGAGACTAAAATTTAGATTAAAACGATTTCTAAGCAGCTTGATATTAAAATTTAGACTAAAGTGATTTTAATTTTAATGAAGCCTGACTTCTAAGTCCCATGGAATATACCCGTCTTCAAAAGCAAGGTATCAACTATGTTTTTATTAACTCCTTTGAAGTAAAAGAAATAAAACATCAAGAATTTAAACTAAATTTAATTTTAGCTATAGCTTTTCTCTTTGAGTGAATAGCAATAATTATCAGTTTTTATTACAGTTTTGTCCCTCACATGCCTCTACTCAGGATGATTCAGGAAACACTGAAGTTGCTTGTTCCAGTACACACAGTACCCACCTTACATTGTTCTGGCTCACGACAGTACAAACAGTTCCATCAATATATTTTCAAAAAATGACTTGCCAAAACAAACAGTGGCTCAAAACTCTACTTTCCCTCTTTGAATGCTGAAATTGATATTCAACATTATTGTCAGCATTAAAGTGATAAAACTTCATTTTTTCTTGCTTCCCACAAGGATCTTAATATATGCCACCTTCAAATAGCATAGCCTACAAAAAAGCTTGTGGCTTTACTGCCAATATCTGATTAATTTTAACCCAAACCAAAGGTTCCTCTGTCTGAACAGAGGGCATGCTCAGGGGTGGCAGTGTATAAAGAAAAATCTAATAGCATGTTGCCTAAGTAACCAAATATAGAATCTCAGCTACATTTACAATTTTCAAGTCTATAAAGTCTTAAAACTCAAGGCTTGAACACCTTGAACTCATGCAACCACAAAGGATTTTCAACACCTCAGGAAGGGTCTCAGAAGAGCCTGCTGAAGTCATTTGATCACATCTGAAGAAGTTTTGAAGTCACAGCAGCAATCCCACAAGGACATTTAACCAAACAATTTTCATGGTGCTACTGGCTGTAATGTAAGTAACACATTAAAAATCCACACTGTTCTTCCTAGCGAGATCATTAAAACATTTTTCAGAAGCCAACATAAAAACCTGCAAATCCTGAACAAAGGGTACAGTATTATCTTCTAGATGCATATCTATTCCAGCTGAGCTTTATCCAGGCAGACATTTCAGGATTAGCGTGAACTGTTCAAAGACTGCCCAAACATCACGGTCTGAACACTCAAGTTCAGAGCTGCTACAGCACCTCTCCAACCAGAAGCACACGTTCAGATTATCAGAGTCTATGCTGCATTTTATGTACTCATCTTCGAATTCCAACAGATGCTTTCAGTATCCTTAATTTTAGACCACTTGATTCCCATCTCTACACATCTCTACCTCCCTTTTAGGCAGTTTCAATTACTGTTATTTATCTGGATCTTGCTTGGTTTCATCCTCTCTGAGTGAAACAGGACATAAACCTTCACAAGGCTTGTAAACGAGACTTCAGGAACCTAAAATAGTGGTTAGAATCTTAGCTGTAATTGATAGAGAAGCTAGCAAATAATGTTTTCTATTCTCAAACATTACCCCAATCCACCCTGTACTACTGCTATGGGAATGTTCTCCTGCCACATCTCAGAAGCTGACAAAAACAGCACAATTTTCCTTCTCTGGTGGTAACCACTATAACAAACCTCAGAGAGGGGGGTTGTGACTTCGGTGTTTTACTGAGAGCACTCTTCTCTCAGAAGACAAATGATCATGCTCTTCGTGGGTGTTAACTGTATTCACTTGCATAATGTCTTGCATTCAGGTGGTTAAGGCAACTTGACCCAAAAGCTAATTTGGCCTTAAAATGCACCTGTTTAACTCCAGTTAAAACCAAAAATTGCCAAAACACCACTTCATCCTCTGTCTATTAAAAACAAAAAACAATCCACACTGACTAGTGCTAAACTTCACCTTTCTGGTTCATGAAAATGGATGGAGATGTTGTAACTATGCCACCATGTCTATTTGACATGTGGTCCTGACATCACGATGACCTCTGTTTTCTGCTGCTTTTACTTAGATCCCAAGCAGACAAGAGTTATCTCTTATTTCAGATTGGCCAGAAATACTTATTCTTACCACAAGCCACTGTAAACCATTCCCAATGCAAAATTACACAGATTAATAACAGTATCAAGATCATTTGCTAGCTTAAATGAAAAAAAGTAGTTTGCAATATCTCCTTATTTTCCTCCAAGTTTCCTTTTTCTCTTCTCTTTTATAATGGAGAGTATCCGTCTAAATATCCCAGCATCATGAACTTTCCAGTCCTCTTTGCATAGTCACTATGAACTTTGCACAGTAACCAACTGGGTCTTTCAGTACCAAAAACTCTCTCAAGGAATGTTAGGGATCTGTACAAGAGCAGCATCAAGGGTGCTCTGCTTCATGGTCAAGGCGGAAGTGGCACATGAGACTCTTGGTAACAACACAGTGTGCTTAGCCTTAGCAATTCAGATGGAACAATACATCTGTAGCACTAAAACTCCCTGTTTTGGCAACCATAGGCAACCCTGTCCATTTAAACTATCAATCACCAACCACTTAGCTTAGTAGCATCTATACATCTCTTCCTTCTGAAAGAAATTACAGCAAAATGCTGGAGAGACTCTGCATGCAGTCCCAACAAAGTATCTGTCCTTTTCCCTCACCAGGACAGCAATCACCAGCCCCTTCTGCCCTCACCTAGAGTCAGTACTGACTAGTCCAAAGCAAAAAAAAGTCTAGCTGTCCAAAGGAAAGGCACAGAAGAAAGAGTTTTATTTCATCCCTCTGCAGAGGTCCCACTGCATTAGTTCTGATATTATAGCTCAATTTCTTCTAGCAAAAATGTGAAATCCAAAAGTAATTCACTATTTCTTCACAGGGATGATCCAAGAAAAGTGATGGGTGGCAAAATTCTGTTGCTTTTCAATAACAATAATTCCCAGGAAGTGCAACATGGTGCACCTGAGAATTACAAGTGAGAATAGCTAACCTGGACAGAGAGCACTCCTTTCGCAATCCTGATACCCGGCCACCACTGCATGTAGTAAAATACTTTCAAGAACACAGAGGTGGGTAAAGGAGGCAGAAATGTGAAGATGCACCAAGCATAAATACGCCCTTCCACATGGCTTGCAAGCCAAGAGCAAGCCTAAGTTTCTGCAGCAACAGCTTGCTCTCTCCAGCAGAGTAAGGTTTTTGTGCATCACCCACTATACTGCTTAAGAAACTATGATTTAGGCTATCTCATATTCCTCCTCTTTGAAAATAAGTCTTATTCAACAGAGAATTAGGGTTTTTTCCCCCTCAAACACTTTTATCAGAGTAACAAATCTCCTAAAATAATAAACTTCAAGTATAATTTTGGTACAAAATACACTAATGTAAATAAATAGCAACTAAATTGGTGATGTTAGTGCAGCTATGATCAAAGTCAGATAGCCATCTCCAGAACATCACATTTGCCCCCAAACATCATCTCGAAGTCTACCAAATGGGGAAAGGACAGCTGTGTTCCTTATAAAAACTCCACACTCCAAGGAATGTAAATAAGGGATATTGTTAAAATGAAAGATCTACTTAAAGCTATACATTTGTAACTTTTAAAAGGTTACCCTCTCCTTTTCATATCTTTAATCAAAGTAAAAATGACTGCATATTTCCTGTTGCCATGGAAATATGCAGGCCAACATCTCTCTGTGGGAACCTCAAAGCTCCCTTCACTGCCGGGCGCCTTGTAATGACAGGGTCACATTAGCACCATTGACTCTCAAAACCCATTTAGTGCATAGAAATTAGCACAGCTGACTCCATTCACCTTCCACAGACCAAACAGTAACTACTCCTGCTCAACTGATTTTCTGCTGCATTCACCCACTTCCCCAGCTCCTAAACCTGTTTCAGCACCATCCTTCACACTACAGCAAATTCAACTTCAGTGTATACTGCCTTCTCAGCAAACACTAAGCAAAAACCAGAGGTTGCACAGGGCATCAGATGTTTCACCTCATCAAGAACATCATTTCATAATATGCTGAGAAATTTCTTTTTCCAAAGCAATTGACATATAATAAATCTGCATTCTACTCCAGAAGATGGAAAGCAGAACTATGAAGAGAAACAGAGGCAGACATGCAGCAACAGGAACTGAACTCTCATAAAAGCCAACAATTAAATTAGAAAACAGAAGACAGCCTCTGAATAATGGTTACTTTTACCTCTGGCGGTTGTCAGTGCTGAAGAAGGAAAAAGAAGTTCTTAAAAACCTCAGTGGAATTTCTGGATATCAGCATGTACCATTTGATGCACAATCAATTTATGCAAATAGGAGGCCCATTTCAAGACAAATGCAAACAGATACCTTTTTTATTATTATTTTAAATAAATTCAAAATATGCAAATTCAACCATCTGAGAATGTCTTCTTACCAACATCTTAATACACACATGAGCCAATATATAAATTTAATTTATGCAGTCATGTATTTGTATGAAAGAGATTTGTGTCACATACCCTCTGACATTGCAGTAATAAATCCCTTAGACACATAAAAGATAAGATTCAAGATACATTTAGAACAAATCTATCTACATATTTGAAGAAAGAAACTATTTCGGTAGTATCCACCCTCATTAAAAATAACCAGTCAAATATTTTAAACAACTAATATACTGTGAATGTATACCTATGGGTTCGTTTTTCTATTTTTTAATTCTTTAGAGAGAGAAAATTGTAGAGAGAAAAGCTCTTAAGCCTATGGAAAGGTGTCACATATTCATCATACAATCCTTCACAACTAATTCCAACACAAAAGAAATAAAATGAAAATTACATTCTATGTCTCACTTACCTGGAAGATAATCAGACTGACCTTTCAAGGCAGTTTACCAATTTCACTGATGCTGAGTAAAACCTAAGTCAGATTGAACAGAGCAGTAAATTTATTTCTACAGGGCCAAGCATCTAAACATGTAACTGCAGATTTTTCACAATCCCAACAATTTAATGATGAAAAAGGCAGTCATTCTCTCATCTAAATAAGACTAGATTTTAACAGCAAAGAAAAATTTAATTCCTACTACTTGGCAAAATACAGACACCTTTTAATGGCTTTGCAGGGTTTTTCTGTTATTTTGCTTTCTTGGTAGGGGTATTAATTCCATCAAAGGTACTTACTTTCTTTACACCTACAGTTCTGATGGATGAATAATTTTCTGACAAATGGACCCTTCAGGTGGGGTACATCTACAGCCATATACAGATGGGGATCTGTGTGCACATACATATGCAGCTCTAGCAAATCCTTAGTAATTATATGCAATTGCTTAGTGGAAACAGGAATGCCTAATTTCTTGCCTCTGGCCATTTTAGGCACTTTTTGTGAAAAGGAACAACAGATATATGGGAGCAAAAAAAAGGCTTTGAGCACAGCAGTGGTCCAGCAGACTCCTAAGGTCTGCAGACAACTAAAGCTTGTTACTGGGGGTTTCTGGTTTTGGGAGGTTGTGTGTGTGTGTGGTTTTGGTTGGTTTGGATTGTTTTGGGGGGTTTTCTGTTTGGTTTGGATTTTTGTTGTTGTTTCTTTGAGAGGTCAGGAGAGTATACTTGCGCAGGACCCTATACTTGAGGGAAACCTCTGCAGGCATAAGCCCAGCCTCAGCTACGTTCCACCCATACAAACCTGCTGGCAAGACCAGGGTCCTGATTATTAACTTCTGTGTGCAGACCACTCTTCTCTTCTTAAATGCTTTGCAGCCCATTCTTACCATACTCAAATTAAGTGCAGATTTAGACACAGCACTGTCTCGTGGTCCACACTGCAATGTCTGGCATGAATTACAGAGTCTACTGAGAACATCCAAGATGGGGCTTAGAAAGAAGGGCAATAAATATTTTATAAGATTAGGTTGAGAGAATATTGATTGTCCCAAAACCTGCCATTGTATCAGTTGGTCCAGTGATCCTCTTTCCACAAACTGTCTTCCTTACATCCTCAGACAAGCAAAAGGAATCTCATCTGATTTTACTGAACAGCCAAGTGTTCTGCTTTCATTAACAACTGGGGTTTTATTTCTTAAATGTGCCTTAATAAGTGTCTTCTGAATAAATTCAAGCATTACTAGATGAGGTGAAAGCAAAGTATCTGTAAAATATTGTATTGACATGCATTCTTACAAGTTACTTTAACTCTAGCAAACAAACCAGTGTTATCCATGTGCATATGACAGTCCCATATACCACAAGGTATTGCCAGTTTAGTCTTTCCTACTGTCACAATCTGCAAACCAGAAAGGTAAAGTAATGCATTTTGTGGAGATAAATTACTGAATTAACTGTGTCCTCACACCAACTTTGTCCAGTCTATATCATGCTCAGCTAACAAACAACAGCTCCTTTTGAAGTATTCCAGAATTATGAGTTTAATTACAACAAAACTAAACAATGTCAAGCACAGCTTCAATGACCTGATTTAAGAGGTCAATTCAATGTGCACTTTGTTTTTTAAAAAGTCTATACTGCTCCATTCTCCCCAGAACACAAAATTTACACAGAGAATTCAAATACAAATCCAAGAGCTTCCACATCTCTAGGTCTCTTCCCTATATCCTGCATTGTTTTTCCAGTAACACACAACCATAACTCATTAGCTCTTCCAGGGGAAATGAGAACAAAGACATTCTATTAAAAACAAAAAGCCTCCACATTTCTACGCACCTCTTTGTATATTCAATGACAAAGTTCACACAGTATCATTTGTTTATTAAAAAAGAAAACAATCAAGCACAACTGAGCATATACTTATAAAATCAATTATTTGGGGCAAGAATGCCTGCTTTACATCGGGTGAAGGAAGAAAACTCAGAAATACTGCTAAAGCCTGCCTGTGAAAACTACTCTTGAACAAAGCAAGAACTATAATCACGTTTCATGCATTTTTCTCCCTACTTCTCTGCTCTGCCATTTGCAATGCATGCAAATCTGTGTGGACCTGGAGGTTTTACTAAGGAACAGGGAATACCAGCCTCCCCACTGTCTCGCCTTGCTGCAGTTCTGTCAGACCTGCTTTAATTTCCAGACAACCTTTGGTCTCTCTGTTGCACACCAGCAAAGAGCTAACCAAGCTTGTAAAAGTTTTTCCTCTCCTCCCTGCTTTCCCAGTAGAACTGTCCATCTCCATAAACACTCCCCTGCTCTGCATATCATTTTCTGTCTCCCAGCTCAGTCAAGTAATCAGATGCACTAATGACGTCACAGTTTCCCAGTCTGCTAATTCCATATATTTCCCAGTCACTTCCACACCAGTGCTCCACCACCTACACATCTGCTCAGCATGCACAATCCTGCCGAGGAAAACACAACCAAGCTCCATGCAAGAGACAGGGAACCTGTCTGTCCTTGCAATGAGGCCAACAGGTACTAATTTTGCAGCAGTGTTCAATCCTCTTTAGCCTGCCTCATATATAGGCTAATACTAATTTTTTAAGAGGATCAACGCAGAAAATGCCTAGTGGATTATGAGTTTACTGCTGTACATGAACAGACAAAAAGAAATAGGTGGAAGAGCAGAGAAAGACAAAAAAGTGTGTCCACTATTCCTTGTACCAATAAACTTGGTTCTAAACTTGGTACACGGTCTTCAATTAACTATATTTACAGTCTTTACAAAGGTTCCTAAGTTCCTTATCTGCTTACATCTACAGAGTTTTATTATTATTTTCATCTGCTTACAGGTTTTTATTATTTTGTCATCTGTTTTGTTTCCCCCTCAGGCCACAAGAACTGGCCCTCTCAGTACAGAACAACATACTGTTGAAGCAAAGGCTGCTGTTGGGTGCTTTAAAAGACTTACTTGTCAAAAGTCTCAGAGTTACAGTACTGAGAACAACATGCATGCCTCTTCATTCAATACAACTTTTTTTCCTCCTCCATCCCATCATAAAAAAAAGAAAGCACAACACATACTAAAAATAAGTTTTGGCACATTTTTTCATTTCATTTTCAGAAATGCTCACATACCCAGAAGCTCGCTGCACCACAGCTTAGTGTCACAGGGAGCAAGAGGAAACAGAGCAGCTCTTGGACATCCTTGGCTGGAAGTGGAGCTCAACACACTCGTTTTACTGCAGGCAATATCCTCCCTCATGGTGAAGGCAGGCTACAGCAGCACCTCCAGAAGGCTAAAAAGGCCTTTGCATTCCTGGAACTTTACAGGCAGATAAAAGAACACAAAAGCTTTTTGGCCAGAATACAATTAAATGCAAGACCTCATTAATCCAGTTCTGGACAGCAAGATCTGTAACTTCCCAATCCAGGATGATGGCACACATTAGTCTGAAATATGACGTGCTACCTTTTTCTTTGTAGCTCAAGAGCTTTGGGAACAGGAAAAGTCATTTTTGGTTCCTGTCATTAATTCATCCAAGAAACAATGACAAAACCCTCTTATCAGAAGGGAAACAATTAAAATATCTTCCAGATCTAGCCTGCACAGCTATATCAACACACAGGCAAGTTAACTGCAAATGGAAGCTGCAGCAGTGCCTTTTGGCATTCCCAAGCTCCTTTTGGTACACAACCAGTTGTACATGCTTCACTGAAAAGCAGCTCTTCAGCCACTTCAACTTCCCAAACTCAAGTAACATAAGTGGGACTTTCCTCATTCTTTTCAATACACTTCTTTTACCTATCTACCTAGACACTCAAGCATGGGACTACTACACACAAACAGATGAAGAAGGCCTTATGAAAGACTGCTTTGTCATCAGAAAAATAACTAGTTACAAAGAAGGAGGCAGAAAACTTCAGAGAAAGCACAACCAAATAAAAAGCCAAAAGCACTTCCCAGCTCCTTGTTTATTATGCAGCTTCCCAACTGAGCATACCTTTCTTCAGTTAATTGACATGGCATAGAGCAACTGAGTATAGGGCACAACAGAGAACACCCCCCCAACAAACTGTTTAATATTACCACAATGAAAGTTTACGATCTGCTTTGCTTGCTTTTGTTGTCATCTTTAAATCTCCAACCTTATTTCACATGCTATCCAGAATCCAAAACACTGTGAAAAACTGTCTCAGTCACATCTACAAGTACTTAATTCTCAGTTTAACAAGAAACATAGTAGATCACTACCCATTCATGAGTAACGCTTTCATGGTCATATACCTTCAGAAATTACTTTTCAGCTCATTTAAATCACAGAATATGAATCCAACAGGATCCAATACTTGGAAGCATTGAAGGCTTACAAGAAATGTTAGTCAACTTTGGAAATTATTTCATTACCCTTGCACAGCAAAAACCAGGATAAGTAACTTCACTTCTGAACATTCAGGGGAAACACTTTCTATTCTTGTTATCTGCAAAATCCCTGTTGCAACAACTGGCTTGAGATTCCATTTTTCCTGGAGAAAACCTAAACTAAATCAAAACAATTGGCAGAGTTCCGAGATAACGTAACTCGCTCCAAGATTTTATTTCTACTGATTTAGAGTCGCACTTTGAAAAGTCATCCTTAAAAATCAGATTACGGCACAACTGCCTATCAACTTATCCAACACTTTTTGCAAGCTAGGTGGCATATGCAAGTATTACATCTAATGCTAGCAGCCCAAAACAAGAATTAATTTTGACATGACTGAAAGAGACCTCCCACTTGCTTCACTGAAAGAAAACATCTACAGAAATGTATCTTAACACAAAAATATTCATTTGGGACACTCCCCTTAAGACAGCTGGGGGGGAGGGCAAGAGTGCGCTGCAGAGCAAACACAGCGTAGTTTCCAACTCCAGCCAAGTGGCCTTCAGCAGATGACAGACCGTCTTGAGTTCTCCAGCTCCTCCCCAGCAAGAGGATGCATGAAGCACAGAACTCTGAAGCTCAGGTGCTCAGGAGGCAGGCCAATAAGGGATGCACCAGGGCATCCAGAACATCTCTCCTTCCTGCAGGAACTCTTAGTGGTATAAATCTACACATTTTGGCAGAGTACTGCTAGATGCATGCAAGGTTAACAAACAAAGGTTATCCAGTGTTCATTGTAATAGCTGTTTAAACAGGGGCTGAGGTGGTGGTGGAAGGAGGAGAGGGCACTGAATCATAATACCAGCAAAGAGATGGCAACACAGCATATTAAGTCTGTGGGCACACCTGTACTTACAGTGTCCAGAAAAACCAATGAATCAGTGTTACAGTTTTGAAACAGAACCGTTCACATCAAACGCTTCATTTGTTGTGGAAGTAGCTACCGCCCTCCCCACCAGCTACAATGGCTTTTGTTTCTTGAAAAAAAAAAAAGAGAAATTTAAAAAACAACTATAGACCTATTGGTAGGTATGAATGCAAGCAGCTTTTGTCAGCAGACTCTGTAGCAATCCTTGACCATTGAAAAAGGCACATAAAATAATTGCTTCGGGGGAGGGGTGAGAGATGGTGAAATACTTCCTCTCCAAGCCAAGACATCATAGTAAAGACAGTTTTCATCTATCAATCCAGCGCCCTATTTACAAAGCTTTCTTGCCCTCCCCACCCCTCCGCCAAGAATATACACATAGTAACACATTCCCATGCCACTCATTTGCTTTCAGTGGAAAAAAGTCACCTATACCTCATCTCTGCTACCGGAAAGAATGAGTGCCCATCCACACATAGCCCGCTCACCCCAGGCAGCACACTGTACGAATGCTCTTCCCAGCACAGCAGGGAACATGGCATGTACGTAGTGTTTCACCCTACACGGGCTACTCGGTTCTCTCTTACAATGCCCCTTTCTAACTCAGTTTGTAAATGATACTCCCACTCCGGCTCAGCCTCCACATTCGCCATCCATGCAGCCAGCACAGCTTCCTTTAGGCGCACTTGCGTAACTGCCTGAGCTCGCACTCTTTCTAATAAAAGAAGTCATTAAACAGTTCTCCAACAAAACCTCCACACAGGTATCCAAAAGGGAGTATGAGATCAGTAGCTATTTCTGAGCCTGATAGGCATAAAGCACTCAACAGTCTTGTGCTAATTACTGTAGGAATTTTAATTTTCTTTAAAAAAGAGGCTTTATTACTACACCAATTCCCAGAGCTACTAGAAATACTTGGGTGCCACAGACTTAAAGGTGATGTTTCACATTTTTCAGCCGAAGTAACTCCCCACAAGAGGTACATGATAATAAAGACATGAACGAAGATAGGAAAATGTTTCAGCATTAAACCGAAAAGCAGACTTGAAAAGCCCTTCAACCTACAGCTCCTTCAGGTTCCCTCCCACACTAGGGCAGGATCAAGCTACTGTTCCCCTCCCTACAAAAGGCAGTCACGTAACAAAAAGGAGCTGCAACAATGAAGTTACCACAGCTGCATTCGTCCACTCAATCCTTCTCCCCTAAACGCCCATGATGCGTAGTTTTGTATACGCGGAAAATATCATGCAACAACCCACACATCCGCGAAGCACTAAAGACATCCCCTCAGAATTAGCTGAGGGGCAAATGGGGACAGAAAACTCTCTCTTCACCCGTACCTTGCAAACTCAGCACCTCTGTGGAGACCTGATTTAAACTCTCCTGACAGCTGAAAAATAAAACAGCACATAACAGCTCTTCAGAACACATACAGCCGGTTACCCGACAGCAAGCACCCAGTACCGCGTCCTGCTCTTCGCTGAATGAGGGACGGCGGTTCCCAGCAGACAGCGGCCTCCCCGAAGCGCCCGGACACACTCCTGGCAACCTGGGCTGCTGGCCCTTGGAAACCGACCGCTTCCCAGCCGGGCGAAAACGCCTCGCATTCGTCCTCACCACCCTCGGCCGCGCCCCCGGCCCCCCGTCTTCGCGGCAGGTGCGGCCAGCACGGGCGGTGGGGGCCCGGCCGCCGCCCCGGACACGCACCTGGCGGAGCCACAGCAGGCAGGCAGACAGGCGATCGCTCCCGCCGGAGTCAGCGGGGCTCGGGGGCGGTGGGAGGAAAAGCAGATTTATAAACCTGACAGCCCTCGCTCATTTGCTGCTGCTGGAAGCTCCTCCTCTCCGCCTCGCTCCGGCCGCGTCGCAGGCGGGGGCTGCCGGAGCCCTCGCCCCCCGCCCGAACCCGGCGGCGGCCCGGGCCCCGTCAGGCGGCAGGACCGACTGCGTTCCGTAGGTGCGGCGGCACCGCGCGCCCCGAGGCTGGGTCCCTCAGCCCCACACCCACCTCGGTGGGAGAAGGCGCAGCGGGCACGGACAGTCGCTGNGCCCGTGTGTAACAAGTTTGGGTTGCCCCGCAGTATGGCGGCCGAGCTGGGGGCGGACCCGGCCCTCGCTCCCGGGGGTCCGGCAGGGGGGCTGAGCCGCCCTCTCCTCGGTGCTGCTCGTCCTTTGCCTCGCGCCTGGCGCAGCCCCGCTAACGGCAGCGTCCCCGCGAGGCGGCCGCAGCAGCGGCGGCGCCGGGTGACATTGGCCCGGTCACGGCGCCGACGGCGCCGCTCCTCCCGCGCCACCTGGGGCTGCGTGGCTTGGCAAGGCACCGAGGCGCCTCTGCCGAAAGCAGGTGCGGTGTCCCGCAGTTCAGCCGGGCCGTACAAGAGCCGCCGCGGCTCCTCGCACCTAGTGCCACTTGTCGCATTCCGCTGCTCCTGCTCCGCCTTTTCGTCTCGGGCAGGATGGATCCGCTCGCCGCAGACCACAGGGAAAACCGCACCTGGGATCCAGCCTCTCGGCACCATGGGAATGGAATAACTCGTATCGAAAGCAAACGTTATTGGAATTACTGCAGGTTAAAGCGTAGGTTCGCCTAGGTGACTGCTTGGCGGTATATAAAAGGAGGAAAGAAAATAGGTCAGTAAATGTACAGTTCTCACCCGAGATCCTTCTGCTGAGTCACTGATGAGTTACTGATTACCGTCATGTCCGTGCACGCCTGGTGTGACTGTTCGGATGAATGACATGGACCAACACATGGGTGTCTGGTCTTGGATTGGGGTTTGGTTTGGGTTTTTTTATTGCTGTGGAACAGGTGATACCAGTGTCGTGAGATTGCCATAGCTGGGTTAGCAAGAGTCATTGAAACAAGACTGAACAAAATATTTAGTTTGCCAGATATCGGCACTTGCTTTACTGGCTGACCTTTAAATTCCACCATTACACAACATTGTAATTTTACAATTACGTGATAGTCAATCTCTAATAATTCACATTAGCTGTAGGTAAGAAATACTGTCAAGAAGAAATGACTGAGGAAATCAAGCCTCTTAAAGACATGGAGACATGATGATAACCTGAAATGAAGAAAGTTTAGATGCAAAGAAACCTTGATATTTCAGGGTCTATGAAATGGTAGAGTGTGAAGGAGGATACTGGCATAGGCAGCAGTCTGTTGTGTGGAAAACACTGAGAAATCAATTTTCCTGCATTATGTTTTCAAAATGGTGATTTAACTTAGGCCACCTTAACATTGGGTAACCAGTGTCCATCACACCATTGACATCAAATGGGGTCATAATGCCATCAAAACATTGGAAATGAAGCATGGAGAAGAAAGCAGTCATACCCAGCTCTGGGAGACAACAGCAGCAGGGAGCAGGAGGGGTTGAGAAGCCATAGTCTGCCAGGAAGTGGAGAACCACTTCTGATAATTAACCTGAATCTTACAGGAGCATAGAAAAGGATCACATGAACCCATGCCAGAAAATCCTTGCTGCAAATATAGTAGCATGATAAAAAATCCTTATCTTATTTTATTTGGGCAACTGCAGTAATTTATACTATCAGAAGATTAACCTGCATCTCCACTGGGACTGACTGCTGGTATTCATATGCTAGCAAAACCCTCTAGGGTAGACAAGACTTTAAGCATCTCCTGAGGGGTACAACTGTGAAATGATATTCCAAGGGAAGAAACAAAGATGCTTTTTTAATCTCTCATTTTACAAAGTCTAAGCTTGGCCAGTTCTTAGCTCTGAGTAGGAAAATCACAGGGATTTTGTTAGGTTTCCCCAGGGAGTCTGCAGTCTGCACAAACTTCCAAAAACCCAGAGTGGCACAAAGGAACTGAAGCAAAGGGCTAGCACCAAGACAAAATTTCCATTATTTCTGAGTCTATCCAGGTGACATTTCATGACCTTTTAAGGATTATATTGTTAATTTGTATAATGTAGTTGTCAATCTCCGTTCTCAGCAAAACCTGGAAAGTCTTGCAGACTTGAAGGTCAGAGGTAAAACAAGGAATTGATATTTGTGCCTTGTCAAATGCCAGATTCTCAGTCACATTTAGAACCTTCCTTCAAAATATATTGCCAAACAGCATTTGCTGAGAAAAAGAAAACACTAATAATAACAGTGTTGGGAACACACAGCTAGTACCATAAATGGCACCCCTGAAAATTCCTATAGGTTCTGATGATAAGTCATATCTTTCACAGGACTAGAAAAACAAACGGCCTCCAACACAAATTTGACAGGTTTTCCAGAGGTCTGTAATATTAATCTGGGTTGTATGTGAACTAGATGTGTAGGGCTAAAGACACTGGTCCTCACAGTAATTATAACTGATTTTGTTTTCCTAAAAAAGATTATAGTCTTCCAAATACTGCATGCTGTGGCAATGAGATCATATAATGAACAATTATTAATACATGTCCACATCAATTCCATAATGGGTATTCCAAAGACATGGAGGAAACATGCTTTTAAAAACCTCTACTATAAGCATAATAAAGTCTAATCTTCAGAAGGACACATAATGCTTTCTGCAAAGTAATAATATGTAAAGAATGCCTCAGTCATAATACACTTAGTTCAGACAGCATGTTGAGGTTGAATATACATATGGGTATTTTAAGTCTAGGCAAGCTGTATCAAATCTGTGCCAGGAAAAAAAAAAAACAAGCAGTTGAGCAAGAAAAAGGGGTTAAAGAAAGTTGTAGCAACTGACGGTGCTGTTAAACCTTCACTCCTTAATTAAACTCAGAAACAAGTGAGCTACATCATAGAAGATACAGGAGCAGAGGAGGGAATGAGAGGAGACCAAAATTGTCTCGGAAGCCAGGTCTGGGACGGAGGGCAGATCTGTCCAAGAGTGAGTGAGTGAACAGGTGGAAGGTTTTTAGTAAGTCAGTGAAAAGGGCAGTGAACATGCCCGGGGGTTTGCAGACCAATATATAATGCAGGGAATAGGTCAGTACCAGAGTGCATGAGAGAATGAATGGATGAGAGGATAAAAGAATAAATACTTGGGCTGAATGAATGTGACTGTGAACAATTCTGAATAAAGTCGAAGTTTCAAGCTATACCTTTGTATTGCTATGATGGCATGACTTTTCAGATCACTTGTCATTGACGTAAGCCAGCATCAGAGGAAAACAACACATATTGCTGAAAAAAAAATCCCTTTTCTTTGCCAGTTGTGAGAAAACAACATAATAAAAATAAGGGTTTTAAATACATTTTACAGTCATGACAATAAAAACAGTTTTGGAAATATTATTACAGAAAAATTAGCACACAAAAGGCATTTAAAAGTACTGCCCAATAAATTAGTGTTGATTAATGCTATTGAACTGCTAGAATTGACATAGACCTAAAATTCTTTGCAGAGGAGGAAGATGCCATTAGCTATCCTAGTTAGGAACCTGATACACAACAGCTCAAAGGGATTTGTGCAAGATTATACACTAAGTCAGTGGCAGAACCACAGATGGATAAAGCCTTGACCTTTTACTTTTTTATCTTCCCCATCAGGCAAAGAAAATGCATTGACTTCACTTTTGCAATTACAGAGGCAATGAAACTAAATTATAATAGTCAAGGGGTGTTATCTCCTAACCTTGGGGTTTTTTGGGTTTTTTTGGACTGAACACTTCCTATATCATTATGGATAAACATGGCAATTATGTAGAGGATACACTCAGAGACTTCAAAACTGTCCCTGTATTTACCATGTTTGTATGCCTAAGACAGAAGAAGAAGGAGCTAAGTAAATGTTACACAGACCTCTGCATTTAGATGATGTAGTGTAGGGGAAGTGCATATCTGGATGACATGGCAGAGGAACGTCTTTTTCTCTGCCTGTGGTGGATCTAGTGGCCGTAAAGGTCACTTTACAATTCAATGGAGAATATTTTCCATTTCTTTTTATTTCCTAATCTGGAATAACAGATTTAGTGGAGCTACTCTGTAGGTTGGTGTTTAGCCATGGAGTTATCTATAGTCCAGTCTCTGTTAAATCTCACTGCAAAGCCTGTTAGAAAGTTTGCTAAAGGGTTAAGGGACATGGTGAATTTAGGGAAGGATGGCAAAAGTGGTAGGTATTGCCTTCGTTGTGGTGCTGTGTCAGCATTTGTATTTTAAAATGAGGTATCACTAGCAAATTACTAACATACTTTGCTCCTAGACAAAATAGCAACAACAAATATTTTGTGTTTTCACTTATCAGTGTCCAAATACAGAGCCTGTAATTCTTACACAAACAGCTAAGTTATGTGCATGGGTACAAAATTATGAAACTAACCACTCCAATGGTCTTTTCATTGGAAGATGGCATGGAAAGACTTAGAATCAACAGTCAATGAATAATAAATGAGTGATAAAAGACACTTTATCCACTCTACATGGTGGAAGAAGTACATGGGCTAGTGAAGGAGGCACATGTTTATTAATGAGAAAAATAATAAAAAAGGTGTCAGCAGTGCTTGCCTCAGGGGACAAGGTCAATGAGGCAACATCAATAATGTAGTACATTAAGAATAGTGAAGAAACTAAAACCCAATATATTGTTTTTATGTTTTTTGAAAATGCAATTACATTTCCAAAAAGATTGAATTAATGAAAATTGTTTAATGGAGTCATTACCAATCACAGGAATTATTTCTGATTGCATGTTTTTCACATGTATAATATCAATATCAAACTATTGATGTGGGGTAACATGTGCTAGTCATGAATAAATATGAAACCAGAGAGGTAACAAAGGTGTTCAGTTGTTAACACAGGAAAAGCAAATGTAGGGTTTGACAGTAACGGATTGAGACATTTATAAACTTTATACTAAGCTTGCATCCTTCCTATATATTTTTATTGCCTGCACTATTACTATATTTTATGATGTTTTCTTATTTTTCATACTTCTTTTTATAGACTAATAACTTCATATCATGCTTTACAAAAACAAATTAAGAAGTGGAATTACAAGGGATTTTTCTGGTGACAAACTTGATTGTAAAAGATAGTAACCACAGACCTGTCTCTTTATGTATGCAGATCATAGTGTGGCCTGAGAAGGAGGGAATGCATCACCACAGTAGTGAGTGAAGGTTTTTTTGCCTTTTTCTCATTCAGCATAGCATTCTAGTTCAGTTGCTTTCCATACAGACAATTTACTCGGAGAGGATCACAAGACTAGTGGGATTCTTTGACTTGTACCAATGCCTGTAACTTATGCTGAATTACCCCGCTAAATCCTGTAGACTCCCAAGTTTGAACCTTGATGGAAAAATAATATAAAAGTTAAAACACGTATCTCATCGTTGCTCCTGCTCTTGTATGGGGCATCTGTCTCAAGTAATGCACAAGCCAAGTGACTCCTGTCAACACTCAGACAGCCATGAATCCGCAAAATGAGAAGTCAGCAATGGAAATATACTGTGAATAAAAGGTGAAAGCAGACTGCCTTCCTCTCCTTGTGTGACCTTTTTTTTTTCGTTTTTTGTGCTGGCATACCTTGTCCTTCTCACTCCCAAAGAATGCAAAAACCTGATGTAACTTGCTTCTTGAACTAAGTTGCCCTAATAACCACCTCTTTTGCTGAAGCTAAACCAGGTCATGATTTCCCAGTGTGATGCCTGTCACAGGGACATTTGTTTCCTGCCCTACAGTAAGGTTTTCCTTTCCACCGGTTGGGCCTATTAGGTTTCTGTTACTTTATATGGAGAACAAAAGCAAAGGATCCAATTGCCTCACTATTATAAATTAAATAGAAGGACATACAGTACAGGAAAGGAGGGGTTTTTCTAAGCTGGTATGAGCAATTTGCAACTATCAAAACCCTCTTGGGAACACAGAGCTCTGTTTCAGGGAATAACAAAAGGGAAAATAAAAGATAGGTTGGAAGGGACCAAGAATAGTCCTTGACAAGAGACTCACAAAGGTCATTTTAAAAGGTCATTTTAAGCATGCAAAAATTGGGAACATTTTATAGCTTCTCTAAGACATGTGTAACAATATAAGTGAGTAGATGTGTACAATATCAAAATTCACATTGGTATCTTGCTGTCCCCCCTGAAAGGCAAAGAGAAATGCAAAGACTTAGGATTACTTCCTTCAATGGGCATTGAGCAGTTTGGCTACCAGGAAAAATGTCTTTTGTTTGTCTAAAACATTCCCCTCCTTAGAAGTTCTTTATTCATGTTTCTGCAGAACTGCCAGACCATACAGGAAAATGAAAAAAAAAAGTTTAGGAAGAAAACGGAGCAAAAGTTTTATAGTAGAGCAAGTAGGGATTTTTTTTTCTGTTATAATCCCGAAAATTCTCCATTGGTTAACATAAAAACAATTTACAAGGAAAGAGATTAAATACTGTGATTAAATACTGATTTTGTAATTAAAATTATCAAGTTAACCAAAATTTTTATCCACTAGGCAAAAGTTTTTATTCTGAAGGTCTTCTTATTTGGAAAATTAATGTTTGTTAATTAACACTAAAAAACTATATATTCACTTACAGATTAAACAATTTGATTAACCATTTCTCTGGGAACAATTTCTCTTATCGATTTTTTGGTGTCGCTTTAACATCAAGGAAACTTCTAAGGCAAGCAAGGAGTCGTCCAAATTCTTAGTAGTCTTCAGGGCAGTAGAGCGTGATAGGAACTAATGAGAGTGAAAGTGTGTTGGTCACTCAGGTTTTCATCTCACGATCTCGTGACAGTGTGTCGCAACGACGCGGCGCGCTGCGTCACAGATGCGGGCTATGGTCACTGAGCACGTTGCTGTCCAGAAGCTGGGCCCTGGTAACTAATTTACCTGTGCTGAGCCTGGCAGAACTGTTAAGTAAAACCTGTTGGCTCAGATTTTGGTTCTGCATTCTTCTATGAGACATTAAAGTGATTTGTTACCCAGACAGCTGTCTCTCTCTTCCCTCTGCCACAGCGTGGTCACTGGCATAAAGGGGAGGCAGGAAGGAGCATGGGAGGGTTGTACGGCACATTGGGGCTTATGTCCTGGACAAAAGTGGAACCTCTTCTTAAACCTCGTTGCCCAGGAACCCTGACTCTGCTACATTCAATCAGGTATAGCTGATACAGCTACCTACTAACCTTAGGAGTAAACTAGAATGTGGGAGAACACAGTATTTACCCTTTGGAGTTTTTTGATTAGAGCTTAAAATTTCTAATTATTTTAGGTTAAGAGAGGTAAGTAGAAGGCTAAGAAAAATGTCAACAAAGGAATTATGAAAGACCATAGCTGATAGCCACTGTTCTTTATTTTGGCTTTAGGAATGAAAATACAGAAAGAAAAGTCAAGTAGAAAGCAAGCATCTTTAGTAAGAAATAGCCAAGATAAAGAAAAAAAAGAGGTAGAGAAAAAAAGATCAGAGAAAAATATTAGAAAAATTCAATGACTCAGCTGGGCCTGTTATTTATATGTTTCTCACATTTAAAATATGTTTTTCCACTGAGATAAGGATAAAGATAAGAAATATTCTGTAATTAGGAGCAATAAAGAAAGTTCACTCCCAGACTTCCTAGGGTTTTGAAGTTGTTTTCAAGGCCTGTTTTTTCTGGTTGTTATACGTCTTCAGTGTTAGGGCAGGTCTGGAGTTTCCAGCTTCTGGGATTCGTTGAGTGATATGCCTAGGGGCAGACATTTTAAAGCAATGCTTTTGAGAGTCACTGGAAGTCTGCTTGCATTGTGTATTCAGTCTATATCTATTGTGTACACTCCTTTATTGGAAAAAAAATACCCTAAACCAAAAAACGACCTAACAACAAAGCATAAGAAAATGGTACTTACTGCTTTCTATGCCCACTTTTTCTTTGACCTTGCAGCTGAACAAATAGCTCAGTCAAAGACTGTCTGAATGGATTTCAGGGATCAGTATCGTATCAGTCCCTTCTGGTCTCTGTCACACTTCATACAGATCCTCCTGCCTTCTTTCTGCATGAAGTCCCATCATTTTAAGGCAAAGACACACACAGTGCCAGACTCCCTGGCTGGTGATCCCTTACCTGGTCCACAGCCCAACCTCATTTGTTTGTCTGCAAGTTAGTCACTTGGAAATCATTTTATGCATAACAGCCAAGGAAGTCTGGTAGTATGAAATTATTAGATCGTATGTAATGTCGAAAAAGCCAACGGCATCTAAAGAGCTGCTCATGAGTGTCTGTGTGAAGCAAAGAAAGAAGTAAGCCAAGCCCAAATCCAAACATGTTAAGCTGCCTGCTATTTTTGCAAAAATAACAGATACGTTCACAAACGCTAAGTGATAGATCTTCCAAAGTCTAAATACAGATTCCAAATGCAGGCTGGGATTGCCCATTTGTGCAGGAAATTACCAGTGGTAGGAGCTGGGGAAAACAGTGCCAGTGATACAGCAGGCCAAGTTGAGAAGACAAATTATCTCCAATCTCACTGCAATGGACTGGTGGCACAACATGCACTTGTACCATGTATCATTCAAGTTTCATGCAATGTATTTATTTAACACATTTGAAAACAGGATAACCAACTGCTGTTCTGAGGGATTTTAAGCCTATTCGTACCATGTCCTAGTTGTGAGGCATTTTTGTCTTGTGTCCTTGTTGAATCCTGCCAATTACTTTGTTTTCAATTAAATGGAGAAGGCAAATAGTAGAATTCCCACAAGCTCCCTTTCTAGGCCTTGTGATGGCACTTGCTCATCTCTTCAGGAGCGAAAGACCATCCTCTTCATAGTCTTCAAATCTTAGCCTGGCCAGCAGTTTCTGTAGGATGGTCTCATGTGTTCCCAGCTCTCTGATCATCAACTGAATTTGATCAGGGGGTGGTGCAAGATAACTTGCCACTGCTGTGCTGCATTTTGTGGGTGCAAGGGAGACTTGGCTGACCCTCGGTGTCATCCCTTCTCCCCGCTTTTGCCAGGGTTTTATAGCACCACAGCCCCTCTTCCCTTTTTCCAAGTGTCAGCAGTGTGCTCTCAGCTCAGCTTGGCACCAGAGCAAGTTGAGCAAAATCCTGACCTGATACAGAGGAATAAAGTTTCAGGGCATATTGCTTCATCTCTAGCAAAAAGTACAGATGTGGAACACAACATGTTCCTCCCAGGTAACACCTCCCTTCTCAGAAGGATTTGTGAAAATCCCTGCAAACACAGCCCTCTTCACAGAGCTTTCCCATAGGAGGAAATGACAGAAAAAAAATGCCATCATTTAGAATGTTCACAGTCTTTTCCTTAATTTTGCCAATTCCGCCTCTGTCATATTCTGGGCTTTACTGGTAATTCTTGGCTGGTTTTCAGCCACTTTATCACAAACAGGTGTAGCCAGCACTCAAGCAGGAATTGTTCTTCTTGTGGTTAGCTGGACATATATTTAGGGAAAAAGACAAATAATAATTTTAAATCATGTATTTAAGTCCTGATAAATCAGAATAGGATTTTTATCCACACATTTAACACTCCTTTTGAAGTTTCAGACCAAGGAAATTAAATCACACAAGATTTTTTTCCTGTGTTCTGTGGTGAGTCTGGCTGACTGGCATACAGCAATGAGTGTGTGACAATTTTAGGGTAGTTTTAGAGTACTGATTAATGATAATTTGAAACTGACTGAGCACAGGTATATGCCTTGAGTTATAAAAAAGGTAAACACATTGCTGTCACTAATGTATGGAGTAGCAGGTTTTATGGGGGTGCAGAAGAGCCTGTCCACAACTCCTGACAGCCCCTGTGCATGCATGAGCCTCTACACTTCCACCTTCCTTCCTCCTGTCCCCAGGCATCCAAGTGACCTTTATGGTGACAGATTTCTCAAATGACCAAATGCAGTACAGATACCCAGTCAATAGGCATGTTTGTTGTGCTTGTTTCATAATGCAAATGGAGATAGGACATGCTCTCAGATGCACAAAACACCTAATTGTATCCACCAACCAGAACTAATTCACAGTATGAATTAATTAACAAGAAGTAAAAGCTCAAAAAGGGGAAAACCGATGATTTTCACCCTTTATTGTGTATTGCTCCTCCCTGTTCTAAGAACAGCTCAAAATGAGTTGCAGGAACTGTGATTTGCATTGCTTGGTCATGTTTATACATGTTGTTAAACCGCTCTCCATGCTGGTTTAGTTACACCCAGTACCGACACCCATGATAAATGCAGGATTTTAGGAGGTAGTTTATAAAGCTCAGATCCTTGTATCCTAGGGATTCTGCCACAGAAAACAGAACAGCTCGTATCACAGGGAGCTGTGCACGTCCCTCTTTCTGTTGGTAGGTTTTAAGGATTAAAGATGATTGATCATTCAGTCCTACCCTGTGTATCACAGAGGTCAGTCAATTCAGCCAGGGTTTCCTGCAGCTAGCACAAATGATAAGCATCATGTTTTTTTCCTGGAGCACAGTACAGTAATCTTATTTGAAGACAGAGTAAAGATGGCAGGATGCAACTCCTCCAGGTTCAAAATTAAATACGGTGTTTTATGGTGTGGGAAGCTTGTCCAGCTGGTATTCAAAGTGTATGTAATTGCTTCTCACAGTTCTGCTTTGAAGGAGAGGCTGTCAAGTTTTCATGATTATCTGTCCAGCACAATTCACAGACATGAAAGTCACATAGAAATGTTTACAGACAGATATACATACACACCATGCAAGATTATTCATCTTACTCTCTTACTTTCAAAGAGCCAGGAAGGAGAAGAAATGCTGTACTGGTATATATAGCCTCATGAAGAACAAAGGATTGCATACAGTAAAATAATGCAGCACAGATCTCAAGGGAATGAATGATGGTTTGGTTGTTGGTTTTCCCCCTATCCCACCACGGAGCCTGTAAGTCTGAAAACCAAACATGTGGGAATCAAACAGATTTCCTGTATGCATGGTAATTCTTCGAGAACAAGTCTGTAATGGCAATGCTGCCTAACCAGTGTGCTTTCAGATCACAGCAGTGTGCGATCTGTTTAAACCAAGAGGTGATCAGCTAATGACCAATTGGACACTTCTTAGGCACTTGAGAAAATTGTAGCAACCCTCAAGCCTTTTACATCCCTCCACTGTGGCTGCAAGCCAATGTGCTCCCTTGCTGAAGGCAGCAATAAGCTTAGGCAGCTTAGCCCAGCCAAAGTAATGAAATTACATGTCGCAGTTCAGTTCACCATGGTCAGTGCCCTCAGCCTCCATTTGGAGAATAATTTTCCTGATAGCAACTGTTCTCAAAGCTTGGTAATACCAGCTCTTGCCTCCTGCTAGTCTTTGCAGAAATAAAATCCCGTACTTTCCTTTTTGATTAAATAAAGTATCCCACAAAGCCAAAATGACAAAGCTTTAATGGTATTAGAAAGAAAAAGCAATGAATTTTTCTCTACCTCAGAGACAAAAATACCAATCAGAACTGAGAGTGCAGAATAAAAAGGAAGGAGCGCTGATTGATAACTCTCTAGGCATAAAGGTATCCTAGCTGAACCCAGACACAAACACATTTTCCCTAATGGAAATATTATCACATTTGGTAGCAATTTTAGTGCTAGCCATGGTTGTCTCCTGGCATACAAAATACAGTGAGTTCCTCCCGGAGGAGAAATCTCCCTGAACATCCATGTGTATAAGGTTACCAACTGTTTGGTGATGATCCAAGCTTGAGGCAGCCCTGCTTCTGGGTCTCTTCCCTGAAGTCAGTTTTCATTCCTAATCTCCCTTCTGCACATGCATGGATCTGTCTCAGGTGTGGTGTCTGTTTGTTTGCAGGTTTCATTTTTTTTTAAAGCTGGGACATTTCCTCAAGCGTCATGGAGCAAGGCTGCTGGAGTGGTCTCCCCACCAGGAACAAACAGTGGGCAGGCAAGGGGAACAGGCACACCTTTAAGCAGTATTGCCACCAAATGCTCCATATCATAAAACAACAGCCCAAGTAATTATACATTTGTCAGCACTTCTCTTGATTTCATGGATTAGTACAAGGAAGACAGGCCATACTAGAAAGATCAAGGGCTGTGATGACTAAGGAGTTAATTAGGGAGGTCTGAAGCTCTCAGTACCTTCCTGGCTCTTCCCAGACTACTGCTGCTGTAGATGTGAGTAGGGCCATACAGAGAAGGCCAGAAGGTGAAGCTGGGTGTGAAATCAGTGCCCGGCTCATGTGGCATTCAGGGCTCAGGGAAGCTGTTCCGTGAGGAGCCTCTCCTAGGAAAGTCAAAA
Source organism: Dicrurus megarhynchus (assembly GCA_013399195.1). Classification (NCBI taxonomy): domain Eukaryota; kingdom Metazoa; phylum Chordata; class Aves; order Passeriformes; family Dicruridae; genus Dicrurus; species Dicrurus megarhynchus. The sequence continues at coordinate 596,762 of VXAD01006005.1, forward strand.
TGTTGCTCTGACAGCCCTCCTGCTTTGCCCTGCCGACTCAGCCATGCTGTTTATGCATTCCTCCTGGATGCCTTTATCCTGCTCTGCAAGGGTTTGGGTGGCTTCTTATCAAATTAATTTCCCATCTTTCAGAAGCTGTTATTCATTAGTAATGCAGAAAAGTTTCCCATGTGCTACAACCTTGTAAATGGAATTGGCACTGACAGCAGTAAATGCCTTGTTATGTTCCCTTCCCAGGAAGATGGTGTGTTGCCCCACCGCCAGTTTTCAGAAACATTTTAATTTCTCAAGTGAAATGTAATAGTAGGAAGATGCAGTCTGAGCTCAGAAATCAATACCTACTTCTAACAAAGCCGCTCCTTTGGGAATTTATTGGTATGAACTAGCATGATAAATTGGGAAAAATTACGTGTGATCAGGTTTTGTAGAAAGCAGTTACATTATTATATTATTTACCATTTGTGCAGCACCATAAAATGGTAAGAATTACTTGTCCCCACACAAAGTATTTTGGTGTGATTTAGTTTTCCTCAGCATACATACAGTTACTGCTTAAACCAGAATTAATATTACAGAAATGTCTTGTTTATTGCTAGCCTGTTATGGTGGAGTCGAAAGTATTTGCACTCAATGGTTTATTTATAAACATTCTTGATCTTTTTTGCTCAAATGGGATAAAGTCCTTACTTAAAATAAGTATTCTGCACTACTCCATCTTTTTTTACTTTATACAATGTCAAGCTTCCATCTTAGATGTACACTGGAAACATACAGCTATTCCCAGCCTGACTCCTCAGTCCCCACTGGGTTGACTACGCAAATTGATAGTAAGTGGTAAGCAGCCAAAAAGCACTTTAACCCTTTCAGAGGAGGCCCATAACAGCATTTCTTGTGAATGAAGATTGTCATTCATTAATAAATGTAATTTTAATTTGTTGCATGCTTAGTTAGTCAGTTACAGAAGGAGAAAATGTTTTTTACATGAAGTCTAGACTATTAAACAAGGAGGCACCGCAGCATGCAGAAAATACTGCTCTTGGCTTTGCCATATTCCTGAAGGAGGGATGTGGCAAAAAGTAGCTTTTTCTTCTATCATTTAAAGAGTATAACATTTTGGGTTTGGGAGTTTTCTCTTTGAAACAAGGGTTCGACATAAAAACTTTGAATTTCCTCTGAGATGTGCTGTAAGCCTGGTAAAGTGCCCTTTCATTTGTGAATCATGTTTCCTTTGGAGCCAAAACGAGAAAGAAAGATCTCCAAGGCAGATGTGCACTACGTTCTGCTGTTGTTGGTTGGCTGCCCTGCAGAGGTGTATGTAGTCTGTGCAGAAGAGTAGGGAGAGTTCTTTTTTTTCCTTTTCAAGAACTTACTCTGTGTGAGAGGTCAAGCCGCAGGGATAAACGAGGTCCGTGGCACCTCCAGCGTGTGGATTGCCCACAAGGCCCCTCGGAACTCCTTCTGGGTTGTCCGAATGTTGGCACTTCTGCTCCACATCCCCCCCCGGGCCAAATATCTTTGGTTATATTTGTTATTTTCTGAATTTAGGTGCTTCTGGTGCTGGTCTTGGCCACTTTCCAAAAAGGCAGCGTGGAAGCTATCGCATGTGACAGGGATTGCCACCTGCCCGGGTCTTGTCAGACCTCCTGCGGATAGCTGCTGGAATAATCAGNCCCGCTGCCGCCGGCCCGTGCCAGCCCGGCCTCGGCCCGCCGGGAGCCCCCGCCGCCGCCGCGGAGCCGGGAGCTGGGCCGGGGACACGGGGGGGGGACACGCCGCTTCTGTGTGTGAGCCGTGCTCGCCTCTCATTTGTTTTTGCGGAGTAGCTCGCAGCCTGCCTNCACCGCAGCATGCAGAAAATACTGCTCTTGGCTTTGCCATATTCCTGAAGGAGGGATGTGGCAAAAAGTAGCTTTTTCTTCTATCATTTAAAGAGTATAACATTTTGGGTTTGGGAGTTTTCTCTTTGAAACAAGGGTTCGACATAAAAACTTTGAATTTCCTCTGAGATGTGCTGTAAGCCTGGTAAAGTGCCCTTTCATTTGTGAATCATGTTTCCTTTGGAGCCAAAACGAGAAAGAAAGATCTCCAAGGCAGATGTGCACTACGTTCTGCTGTTGTTGGTTGGCTGCCCTGCAGAGGTGTATGTAGTCTGTGCAGAAGAGTAGGGAGAGTTCTTTTTTTTCCTTTTCAAGAACTTACTCTGTGTGAGAGGTCAAGCCGCAGGGATAAACGAGGTCCGTGGCACCTCCAGCGTGTGGATTGCCCACAAGGCCCCTCGGAACTCCTTCTGGGTTGTCCGAATGTTGGCACTTCTGCTCCACATCCCCCCCCGGGCCAAATATCTTTGGTTATATTTGTTATTTTCTGAATTTAGGTGCTTCTGGTGCTGGTCTTGGCCACTTTCCAAAAAGGCAGCGTGGAAGCTATCGCATGTGACAGGGATTGCCACCTGCCCGGGTCTTGTCAGACCTCCTGCGGATAGCTGCTGGAATAATCAGGTAGGAGTGGAAGTCTGAATTTTAATGAAGCTTTTAGACTAGACAACAGTGCTAGGAGGGATCCGACGGAAAAAGAATCTTCCGCTATGGCTAGGGTTTGTGTAAGCATCAAGGCTTAACCTTCAGCTATGAAAAAGAATAGGAGAGGCTGATAACAGTGGCATTGTCCTGCCTTTAGGAGGGCATTGGCACGTCCCTGGAGCTTGTGTTACCTGCCTGCTTGCATGAGAACAGGCAGTTCGCCCCGGCACTTTAGGCTAATGCTTATCCATATTCTGCACCGAATTCTTTCCTTTGAGATGAGGAATTCGCAGCTACGGCCTGAATTCCCAGAGCCATGCCTGCAGGCCCCGGGCGGNCTTGCTCGTTCTCTCTTCGGAAGAATTGACTGAAAAGCCTCCCTAAGCTTGTAAACGCCATGTTGGGGAGGAGGGGTGGTGAAACACGGTATTACAAGAAGTATCGACTCAGTATCAGTTATGTTTTGACTAAAATTAACATAGAAATTATGACCTAACAGATACTCAGATGTGAATCCGCAAGAATTACCGAAGATAGTTATGCTTAAGAAGATGTTAGCAGGTCATGGTGAAGCCCAGAGCCCAAATTTAATCACACCTAGCTAACACATGAGTTCTTCTATTTGGAAGAGCTGTAATAAAAATAAGGCTGTCAACGTGTGAGGAAAAAAAAATTATACATCTACATCATCTACATCTACATGTATACATATACATATAAATGACATCCTTAACACTTCATTCTCCCTAAAAAAAATCAGAAGCAGATGTTTTTTCTCAATTAAGCCTGTCACAGGTCTAGGGCACATACTAGCTGGAAGCTTTTTGATCTCAGAGGTTCTTTTTGTTTCCCAGCTGGCCTTTTGAGTGTTATGGAGCAGACCCATGAGGACATATCAAAAGCAAAGAGAGGTTTGAACTGCAGAGACAGCCATCAATAAAACTAACTCTGTACAAAACCTGGGAAAATCCAGAGAGATTTCCTAAAACGAATTGCACAAACCAAACACCCTGCGGCTGAGGAAGTTTCTGCTGTACCAATGCCTTATGAATCCACAAATATCACGGCAAAGATGGTGTATTAACTGCTGCTAATGAGTGCAAACATGAGTATAAACACTGGGAAATACTGTTGGTGTTTAAAAACAAACAAAAACCAGAGTGAAACAGAAAAACTCTCCTCTCCCTTCGCAGGACCTGTCTGGACAGGCTGCCAAATCCCTGCCTGCAGCAGCTCCCCATGGGAGCCTGATCCCAGCCTCTTTTCCCCATCCTTCTCCGAGGTCGGAGCTCTGAGACCCCGCCTGTCTTCACTGATTCCCCGTCTGCCACTACCTGAGATGCAAGTGAGTGCCTGAGGGAAGATTGGGGATCCCTTTTTTTTCCCTGGTGTCTGCTGCCTGGGTGATTTAGCACATCCACTTTTTTTTGGTCCCTGCTGGATGTTAGCCCTGCTGTTTTCCAGAGGATATTCTTCATTCCTACTTGCTAATGGTTTTTTCCTCCTTCATGTTACTGCAATTATCCACTGGATTAGATGAAAAACTGCTGCATTCTGCTTGTTTTCTCTTTGTACACTGAGGAAATATCCCTTTCCCAACAGTTTAGTTGCTACCCCCCCCAACTGACTGGAGTTTGCTCTTGCGGATGATTTTAGTTGTCCTTTCTCCCCAGAGTCATCCTGTCCATGCTTGCATTGTCCCTAAAGGGCATTGTGACTTTCTTTTTTCTTTTTCTCCTCACCCATGATATGGCAATAAGTTTAAGGGACATTATTTTTTTTCCTTCTACATCTGCCATAATGACTCATTAGTTCCCGCGTCTACAGACAGTGCATTTTTCATCCCTTAAGTAGGACGTTCCTGACAACCCTTCTCCTTCTGACAGCAGACCACTGTGCTAAGCAGCAATCTGTCATCTGCTGCTTTGGGCAGCCATCCTGAAGAAGTGCTCTTGCACATGCTGGGAGCAAGGACGGTGAGGTGCAACTGTTGGGATGTGTCCTACATGGGGTTTGTCATGTGTGGAGAGCTCTTCTGTGCATCCGTGTTTCTGAGCACTCTTGGACGTGCTGGCCTTGCTGGAGAGGTGCAGCTGGTCAGCTGTGGGGCATACTGGGCTGCCCTCAGACTTGGCCATCATGGATGCATCTGTCAGGGAGATGCAATTGATAAGGACAGGAAACGAGGCCCACCGAGTTAAGTCATGTCAGGAAGTCTGCAACAGGTACTGGAAGGGAACCTCGCCCCTGAGCACTGCACTAATGGCTTAAACCACATCATGAGTAAAAATCAGACGTGACCTCACCTGAAAATATGTAAGGTACAAGGAACTCATTTCTGTTCATCCTTTAGACTCCATCGCCTCCTTTAGGACCCTGGTCCAATATCTGTGCTCTGTGTTTGTTTCTGAAAACTCTACAGCTGCCCGGTTACATAATGGGGCACCTATGGACATGCCTGTTTTCATGCACTATTAGGTCTTTGCAGGGCCAAAATTCTCTCTATGTCTTTCTTACTGTAAAGTTATTGCACAATTTTGGTAGATTGAAAAGCATCAATCTAATGAGAGCTACTTACAAAAGGAAATAATTTTAATATGTGTTGAATGAAATCCCCCTCCCCTATGTTAACCATTTCCAGATCTACTGCATCTAGTTTTCAAGTTTCTCTGGTTTATTTCTTTTTTTTTATTATTATGTGACAGTTTAACTGAGAACACAATGTACTTCAGATTGTCTATCCTTATTAAAAATCTGTAGATTTTTCACCCACGCTTTTCTTCCTTTGCTTATCTGCAGTGCAGATGCAGACGTATTTGCTTAAATCAAGGCTTGCAATTCACCAGAACATCAAAAGAGCAGCCCCTATCACTTCAGTCACTTTTATTATTGCACGTTGTCTGCATGATCTCCACTGCATTCTTGCTGCAAAAGGAGGTCTCTTTATCACTTCCCTTCCTTTCCTTCTGCTCTTAGTGGAATCTGCCTTAGCAATCAGAATAATAATGATTTATCTCCAAGGGAATGTGAATGCAAGCCAAGTTCCCTTGGTACAGGGAAATCAGTTTGGTATTGTTTACTCATCCCCTGTGGATTCACCAGATGGCATCAGACAGCATAATTTGGATTCTGTGCTCAAAAGAGAGGCAAGGCTGGAGCTGCAGGAATTGATAATGTGAAATTACCAGGAATAGTTCTGATCTTTTTTTGAGGATATGGCATGTCTTTGTCATAGAGCATGCAAGGAACCAAAACAAATTTCAGCACACCTGGACCCCTAACACGTTAAGTAAACCAATTTTAGTGTGGTCATTTATGAATTATTTTGGCTGCTCTTCTAATAACTGCTTGCTCTGGAGAGGATGCTTTTCCTGGGCTGGGGTGAAGGTCCTGAGCAGGTCAGCAGAGAAGAGGCAGTGGGAAATGAGGCATTGCAGCTGTTTCCTTCTAGGCTAGCACTGCTTGAATTCAGTAAATAGAGGATTTAGGTTTCCGTTCTTTAAATATCCCAAGCATAAATTATTCACTCAAAATTCATTTGTCAAAGAAGAAGCACTAGGAAAACAGAAGTGGAAAGCCTTAGCAGAGCCTGAACCAGCTACAGCTTTACTGACCACAGCACAAAGCACTCAGTGTAGCCTGATGTCCCGGCCCTGAGGGATGGAGGAGATGATCTAATCATTCTTATCCATCTAGTTGCTGCGATTTTATTATTTGAATTGTTTTCTGGCCAGATACTAAACCAACATAAGCTTTTCTATAGTGAATCCTGCTGCATTGATTTATAGCTGCTGAGTGTCTGGCCTTTGAGGACTGTTTTAACCTTTAGAATATTGATTTCTCCTTTTGTTTTTCCTGGTGCTGGAAGGAAGCCCCTTGGTCAGGACCCTGGTTGTGCAAAATGCGAAAGTGTGATGGTGCCATGATTTGTAAAAATGAGCGACCAAAGGGGTGAAAAGTTCAGCAATCTCAGCTGCAGCACTGCATAATTGCTGTAAAAGGGGCCACGGCCTCCAAAAATCGCTTGACAGCAGAGTTTGCTGGGTGGGACCCATCCTGCTGCAGATGAACAACCAGAACCAGAGGCAAGGAGCAGGCCCAGGGAACGCAGAGGAGTGGGTCAGAAGACCCAGGGCAGGCTCAGGGCATTGATGGGAAGGACGTGAGGACTTTTTTGGTAGCTGCTCACTCAGGTGCGTCCTCCCTCACAGGTCTCATTGCCTCTGACCCTTCCTTCCTGGAACCATTGCCCACCACATCCACGCTTTTTTCTCCCCTTCTCCCTGCTGCTGTCCTCCTTTCAGGGCAGGTCTTCAGCTCAGCCCCAGCTGTCAAGACTCTGAGGTCCCCTGGGAAGTGTCTGGAGAAGACAGGAACACTAGTTGAAAAGATTGCTCATGGCAGAGGACAGTCTATGAAGGTAAAAGAAGTCTGAGGATCAGGAGCATAAAAATGGTTTGCAAAGTACCAGTGGTGCTGATCTGCCAGCCAGATCACTTCCCAGAAGGCAATCCAGGAGGGTGGTAGATGCTGCCACCACCAAGGTGAATTTTGGTTTTTGAAGGATAGCGTTTGTACTGGTTCTCAGAGGGACAGTGCCAAGCTCCATCCTCGCTGCAGAGATACCCAGGAAGAGCCATTGAAGGGAAAGGGGAAGGAGAGAGGCAGACCACCCACTGTGCCTTCATGCCAGCAGCTGCGGAAGGTGTTGAAAACTTTTGGGAGACACAGATCATGCATGGGCTTATCCTGTGACAGAGCCACCAGGATCAAAGGGTCCGGACCAGGAGCCCCAGTCAGTCTCCAGTCCTTCTTGTGACTTCAAAGATGGCTGGCCCAGCCAAAGGGGTGTGTTTTGGGATAAAATATGTCTCTCAGTTTTACCTAGGGCTGATGCAGATCTGCCTTTCTTGAATCGACTAATTAAAGTGATAGAGTATCTATCATCTTCACCCACACACGCTCTGTCACGAGTGGCTGGCTTCCTAAAAGGAGCATACGCCTGCCCATGGAGCATCCCAGAGGGGACTGTTGCAGGAGAAAATACTACCTTTTGCTGCCCCTCCTATGTTTATCTGTGTTGATAACAGTGATTAATAACATGTTCTGATAGCAAGAAGTGGAATTCAGGGCTAGGAGTCTACCTGCTGTCTGTACCCTTCTGTGTCCTCATTTTGTAACTGATGAATAAAAAAGTGAGTTTTTGCTTGATTTCAGTGCTGAATTTTCTTTCATTAAAAGCTTATAATGCAGGAAGAAACCCTGGAAGTTCTCGTAATTCCAACCAGTTTTTGACATATTCATTACGCATACAGTGACATACATATTTATATATGAGCACAGTACGTATTTGGGTATTTAGCTGCCAGGAAAAGAGTGTGATTTTGTTCACATGCAATGGTTGTCCTGCATGGTAATATCCAGATTTAAGTAATGGAATAGCACAATGACTTTGAAAGACATACATGGTATCTACAGCCTGGTTAACCATCCACAGAAAACCCGCTCTTCTCCCTGTGAGGAGAGTGTGCTAAGGGTGCAGGGCTCACACAACCTTCAGACATCTTTTGCACTGTGGTTTTCCAGCTCATTCTAGCTTGGTGGTCTTGCAGGAGTGGGTTTGCTGTGCTAAAGCTGATGCAGTGGTGGTTGCCACTGTCTGGATCAGGTTCCTGCTGCTGATGGGCAAGAAGGGGGCAGTGAGGCAGCAGTTCCTTCCCTGGTGCTGTGGTGACTCACAGCCCACGGCAGAGGGGCTTTCCGTGACCAGCAGGCCAATGTGGTGTTCCTGCTTTTGCAGGGCTCAGGGTGGTGAGGCTGCCGGGCAGCTCTGCAGCTGCAGCAGGCTGGGGCTTGGTGCTCTGAGTCAGCACCTTGCAGCCAGCCTGGCAGTGGGAGCCTGGGAGAGCAGCCTGCCTCCAGCCTGGGATGCAGGCACCCGCGCACGGGCAGCCTTCCATCCCCTATTGCCTTCCAGGTCTTGGTGCTTTCACCAGCGTTTCCTGTCCCCTCACTGGAGCCTCAGGTGTCTGGATGCACTCAGCTACGTATTTTTTATGGCCTTTCATCTGCAGGGTAGAGCAATGCCCTGCTCATTCTGGCCCACTTGTGCTCTTGACATTTAAGTATGTGAGTAATGAGGCAAGTGAGCCTCTGCATCAGGGTGAGCTCTAACTGAACCCTGGCAGTGCAGGTCTGACTCGTAACTGCAGGGAAGCCAGTCCTTACCACCTGGAGCTCTTCCCACCACAGTGGATTCCAGTTTGCAAAGGGTTCTCTGGTTTAGGAGTAATCCGGGGGATGCTGTGAAATATCACACTCAGGCACTTCCTTTCAGTGCTTTGCAATACCCAATTCTCACAGAAGCCAGTTGCCTATAATGAAATGCAGCTGGGAATCTGGAAATACCTCCTCTAATCTCCTCCCTATTCTAATGTGCCCCCTAGCAGAAGAAAGTCCAGAGAGGCGGGTAGCACAGAGTGTTGTGCCAGTTATCCACTCCCCAGAAATTCCCCACTGCTTCTTGTATGGCAGCCATCCAAGCTACTAGTACCATGAGACTAATGCAAAGTGATCCTCTTTCCTGCCTGTTTTGAAGTTAGGGGTGGACTGGTTGGTTTTTTGGGTTGATTTTTTTTNGTTTTGTTTTTCATATTTGTCTGTATATTAACCTGTAGCAAATCTCACTTTAATTTATCCATATTCCTCATATGGATAAAAAAAGAACCCCAGCCACTTTTTCCCACCGTCTGTTCCTCTTGGTACCTACAGCAGTTGGCATCGATTGCAGCTTGCTTGATGTACTGTTTACTCCCAGGAACTTAGACTGTCAGACAAGTAGAGAGAAAGGTATTGGCCAGCTATTTGTTCAGTTACGTTGTCATCACCAAACCATTGCATGAAAATCATGTTACACAGTACAAAATATTATATGTTTAGTATTTCTATTGCTCCCCATTAAACTTTCTTTCCACCAAAGCTAAGCCCTTATCAGTAGACTTGCTTGGTTCCTGGCTTGGTGTTAGCTGATGTCCTATCAGGAAAGCTGTTACCCTCAAAATGTGCCCAGGCATATTGGTTTCTGTCACAGGTTCATTATTATACCACCACTCCCATGCAGCCAAAATGAAATCAGCAAATACATTGGGAAAGACAGCTTAACATGACTACAGTCTTATAGATACATTTTATTCTCTAACTATGTCCACGTTTCAAACATTTTAGACTAGAGAATGAATAGAAACACTACTAGAATTGGATTGCACTCAGAATTGCATTATTACAAGACCTCTTTTCTATAATTAAACCTTTTCTATAACATTACCTATAAAAATACTATATACTTATTTCATTTATGTCTAAAATGCAAAGATTCATAACAGCTGTGACAACCTTAAATTATGTCTTCTAAAAGCATAACTGATTTGTATATCCAGTACTGTGGAAAGCCTTACTAACATGGTCAATAATCTGATCATCAGCAAAAGCTTCATACCCAAGCCTGAAATCAGGAGGAGGAAATCTACTCATCAACTTGTGTTGGTGGTTTCAAGATTGTCTTAATTATTTTAAGTGCAATCCTAAAATAAGCTGAGAATTTTCAGCTTGCATTAAAATCTGAGAAGTCAGTGCTCAAGGCTGTGCAAGAGCAGGCCTGAGAAAAGAACAATTACAAGTGTTGAATGCCAAATCCCTCACTGCAATAGCTGATCTGGGATTGAACCTGCTTGCATTACACATCGGTTTGGCTACAACACAGTAAAGCAAAAGAGCTTGTCAAGACAAATGTGCAGCAATATGCCATGTGAGAGAGGCCAAAGTACGTGTTAAAACACATCTTTCTGGCTGCCAGGAGCACGGCATAATTATTTGAGAGTGCTGCACAAAGTCTTGCTAAACAGGTCTCTCTGATTTTACCCATTAAATGCGGTGAGTCCCATGACTGGGCTGTTTGATGCTTTGTTAAATGCAAGGTCTGTTAGTGAAATCTGATTTCTCCTCTCCTTCTTGCCTCCAGACCATGTCCTTTACATGTTCTAAAGCAAACATATGTAGCTAATTCTGTATTATTTGTAATTACTGAATGCTCTGCTTCTGTGAAATCAGCTCCTCTGACTACAGTTCTGCATTCAGCTGCCATCCTGGGTGTTTCATGGGATGTGCCAGCGGTGCCTGGCTCTCTCAGGCATCCCTGGTGTCTGCACAGCAGCAATTGCATACACCTGAAGAACAGTCTTCAACTTCAGAGCCAAGAGCAGGTTGCAGCTCCTCCCATAAGTATGTCCAGGTCAGCCACAGGTCTGTAGTTTCTCTACAGGGAGTGGTTTTCCCTCACACTTTGCCCCAGTTTTGGCTCTTGCAAGGAATTGGCAGGAATAAAAAAGTGATTTTCTTTACTAAAAGTCGTTTGACATTAGTATGTAATCCAGAACAAGAACGAGAAGGAGGGAGTTCAGGAGGGGGCATAACACAGGCCTACCTGTAAGGGAACCAGGCAGCTCTGTATCCTGATTTGGTGCTTACTGTCTCTTGTATCATACACAGAAACATCCTCTGGAGCAAGGTCTGGCGCTCAGGTCTCCCAGGTTTTATTGCTAAGCTTAGGCCTTGCACTTCTTTCTATACTGTAAATAGTCTCAGTACTGCACCCAGAGGTAGTAGGTTGAACTGTTTTTCAGAATAGAATTGAAGATGGTGCATTCTGGCAGCCTCTGCAGTGGGATGACATTTCACATGTTTTCAGTGGTCAGTGCTTGCTTTTGTGCCTCTGTGAAGCGAGTGTTTTGCTTTGCCAGTCTGAGGCACCGAGGACTTCTAGTACGCTGTTTCAGCAGCCTCAGGACATAACATAGAACTATTGATCTTTTTTCAAGGGTTGAGTATTTAAAAATCATTGAAGCACTTCAGTTCTGCACGTCTTTGCTGCATCTAGCTCACAGCCTTGTCTTTGCAAACTTACAGTTTTCACAGAGTGATTTCATCTGTTATGTAAATTATTAAATAAAACAATGATTTCTACAGTTACAGTCTTTGGGTAAACAACCCTGAATTGAAATGCACTTGGGAAAACTCTCATGCTTCAGTAGGTGCCAGTTTTCCAGTTTTCATAAGATTAGGTAACCAAAAAGCACATAGATTAGGTGTATTCCAGGCAGAACAGCTCTGCTGGGGTGCAGGGCTGCGCATCCATGCCACAGGGAAAAGAATATAGCCTATTCAGATGTTTTCAACCAAAATGTGTGTTTATAAATTTTGATGTGTAATTCTTAATAGTCGACTAAGTTTGGTTATAATTACACCACTGAAGCATGAACTAATACCAAGAACGTAATTTTCACTTTACATCAAAGGGAGAATTTGCCCTCAAAGCAATGTATCCATTGCCTAAAGTGTTTGTACTTCTGTGTCCTGCTTAAAAGTCTCTGGTGTTTGGAGAAAACTTTTACTTCCCATTACCTAATTTCAGGTGTTTTCTAGCAACGTCTGGCCTCTGTGTAGAAATGAAAGCTTTCCTTAATCCATGTTTTTGGAATGAGGAGACCAGTTTCTACTCAAGTCACTAACAGTTTCAAGCCTGGAGGGTTAGTTATGTTCGCTACTGCCACTCTTAGGGACTGCAGAGATATGTAGCAAGCAGAGCTGGAGTACTCCATCTGCTTTGTGAAAACAGGCATAGTGATGCTGATGCTGAAGATGAGTGGTGGCAGCAAACACCCTTTCCTACCCAGCTCTTGTGCCATAAGGACGATGTGCAATCTTCAAGCTGCTCTGTGAGAATGAATGCATTTTACCACCATCAGTGTGCCTCATACTGTGTGTTAGAAATCTTCTGTCCTTCTCTTAACAGAACCAGCCTGCTACAGCATTGAAAATGTGTGCCAGCAGGCCTGAAGTTAGTGTAACTAACAGTAAAAGCTTATCTCTCTTTCACAAGTAAGCTGAATTAAATGGATAGCAGGCACTATTGGAAAATCCATAGATCTCTGTGGGGTTCTTTGATGGCTGCTTAAATCCTCTCTGTTAGACTGTCTGAGTTCAGAAACACAGATTTCATAGACCTCTGCAGACAGAGAAGGACAGAAATAAGTTGCATTTTAAAATAAAACAGTCATTTCCCTGTTTGTTGGTTATCCATTCCTGTGGTCATGACCTGTCACACAGGAACAAGTTTCTGTAAATAACCTACTTCTGTAGGCAGGTTAGTAGTCACAAGATCTGACTGGAAATCAACTTACTATCTACCTCCATCAGTGGCCAAATGAGTGACCAATAGCCTCTTGGCGTTTCTGTAGGGTAGTTTGTCCCTTTGCAAAACAGGAATAATCATAATAAGAACGATAATAATGATAATGATGATGCTGCTGCTGATGATAATACTAATACTAATACTAATACTAATACTAATACTAATACTAATACTAATACTAATAAATACTAATAACAATAATACTTGTCTCCTTTGTAAAAGGCCTTTTAGATCCACTGATGAAAAACAGTATCCAAGTTAGAAATAATTGTTTCTTATTGTCTGAGACCAATCATATTTCTTCACAGCTTTGGAGAATCAGACTATTTGTAGCTTTAGGGGATTACTTTCAAGTAAAAATCCCCTTACTTATGACACTGTTTTTCAAAGTGTGTCTACATCTTGGTGGCAGAAGCCAGGATGTATTTGAGGGCATGGCTAGTTTCATCGAGTGTCTAATCCAAGTTCAATTTTTATAAAAAATGGTGGCTTGGGGCATTGGTCATTTAGGAGAAGTAGAGACCCCCAGACACGCAAGAAAGGAGGAAGAAGTATCAAATGCACCTTCAGACAGTTTATGGAGACCACTCCCCTGGGTGCCGTGTGATTTTGACCTTCTCCTTTCCGGCAGTGTCCTGGTGTTGTACCTTGCTGTTCTCAGAGCCGAGGTACCTGCAGCAAGGTGAGATTAGATGAGTTCCTTGGGACTGCTCCTCTTGTCTGTGGAGGACCATGTCAATGATGCTGCTCAGTTAGACCCAGCTGGGATCGGCTGCTCTCCTTTGGGGCAGGGGCCATATGCCCCTCCTAATCCAGTGCTTAGTGCAATGCTCCCTGGATCCATAAGTGGACTACTGGGGGAGATGGCAAGGAAATCAGGCAAATCCCAGCCAAGGGTGAAAGTCTGTGAGGGCATTGGTTTGCTCCCTGGTCACAACAGCAACGGCAGGGCTTCTTTCTGTGCCGCTGCATAAAGGAGTGCATGCATCTCTCCTTGGATAACAAGGAAGTCCTGGAGCAAGATAGGGAATGCGGGAAATAGTACCAGAAACCATGAAATAAGTCAGTTTGGAGCTTAAGGGCTCCCCTCCTACGGGACTTAAAGGTGGCAGTTTGGTATGGCCCCAGCCCTGCCTTCATGCTGCCTCAGGCACCTGGCTGCCGTGGAGAGGGCCACCAGCGGAGGCAAGGGATTTGAAATGGCTTCTGTGTGGAAAAGACATTTTAGTCTTTGATGGATGTGTGAAAGGTATGAGGATACGGTGATGATTACCTTCTGTTCCATTAGTGAGTGACTAGGGAGGATATTAAATGGCAGATATTAAGCTTAAACATTTAAATGTCTGCAGGATTGGATAACTTCCAGGAATTGGCCAAAGAGCTTTCTGAACCATTAGTATCGACACAATGAAAAATAAAAAATGGAACAGTGAAGACATTGAAAAGGGTTGGAAAAAAGCCAATCTTTTAAAAGAGTAAATGGAATGAGTGGGGCAGTAAATGCTCCTGAACCTGACATCCATCACAGGAGGGAATGGAGTGGCTGGTACAGGATGCAATCGACAGAGTGAAGGGTCTTAGCCTCCATCACAGGTCGATTATACACCGATAGTAACTGGTAATATACAAAATGACTGCAGCCCCCTACTGAATGAATTAAGAACTGGAGAACCGTGGAGTGCCAAGGCAACCGTACACGGGAAACTGTTGTCCATTTGCAGCTGAACCTGAAAGAATCTGCTGTGCACATGGCACCCTTCCACACAGTGTTTCTCTGAAAGGAAACCTGAAATTGTCACAAGTCAAGCGTGGGACTGACTTCACTGCTTGGTGTAAGACTAAGCAGCGGTATGAACAGGTTAGCTAAATGTGCTGAGCTAGGCTGTTTAACTGTCACTGAAATGTATATTTCAAAGCCACCAACTGGCAGATCTTGAAATAAAGAATATAGGCCACCAGGGAGGCTGAACATTATGGAGCGCTGTGGTTCCTAAAAGGAGAGCTCTGTGAATCTGCCTAACTGAACGTAGGCTCCTTGTGCTGTGCTGTGCTCTGCTTGGGATACGTTCCTCAGAGATACAAGGCAATATTCTCAAATGTACAAGTCTGTCTGATCCCACCCATAAAGCAGAAAACTAGTGCAGTTGAATTCTGCCTTCCACTGCTCCTATGTAAATGTGTGCCATGCATTTTTAGAAATAGAAAGCTGCTCCTATGTGTTAAATACTACTGTGTAGATGGTGTAAATCAGCCAAAACTGTTTTAAATTGGGTTAGGACAGTAATTTGTTTATTCCCATGGTACTATTCCTGCTGTAGATTCAAGACCTATGGCAAATTAAAAATCAAAGCTGAACAGCCCTTTCTGTTATGCCTCGGACAAGAGTACAACTGAGGCTGCTAGTGTCTTACTTTTTATTTGCCTTTTGCAATTGCATAAAAAGATGAACACTCATTTCAAGGGATAGCATTGAGTTTGGGTTCCAGGTGGTTTGGTTACGCATCTTCCTCATAAGCTATCTTCTTTGTTTGAGCTGGCCCAAACAGCTGCAAAATGGTTAAGTCAGACTCTTGCAAATTATTTCATGTATGTCCTTGGGCTGTCTGCAATTCTAGTTTAACAAAATTATCTGAGTTCATTACAAGAAGATGAGTTTTAATGTTCTATGAAGGCTGTTACATCTGAGAGACTGTGAGCAGTGTGCCTTGTTAAGTAACACAAGGGACTTGACTTCCAGGCTCAGGTTGCCTAAAATAAACTCAGCATCTCATACATTCCCATCTAATGCTCCCCCCGCCTCTGCCCCTAGACAAAGTCAGTCTGTGTGCAGGCAGTGTCCATTTTGTGCCATCCAGCAGCAGACCTTTTGTTAGATGAGTGGCTGAGGAGCTGGCTCTCTCTCTTTGTTTGCCAGCAGTGGACGCTGCAGTACTTGCAGAGCAGGGTCTGTGGGGCCAA
This sequence comes from Dicrurus megarhynchus, assembly GCA_013399195.1. NCBI lineage: Eukaryota > Metazoa > Chordata > Aves > Passeriformes > Dicruridae > Dicrurus > Dicrurus megarhynchus. Next base: position 612,485 of record VXAD01006005.1, read on the forward strand.
GGTGTCACAGGGACACAGAGTAGGGCACAGCCAGCCCTGGTCTTCTCCCCCAGCATCTGCCTGGTGGCCAGCATTGACTGGGACTGTGGCAGGAGGAATGAATGCAGAGTAACTCCTCCTTGCAGCTTGGCAATGCAATGGGCATTTCAAGGTCACAAATAGTCTTGAAAAGCACCCAAGTAATTGTGAGGGTTTATTTCTTTTGCACTAGAAATGGGCTGTAAAAGAATTGCAGTTTTTGGTGCGGCAGCAAACTGGATCTGAGGAATCAATGGAGATTTCTCACAGCCTTCTGAAGGTTTATTTGTGAAACAACGGTGTGACATTTTGGAGCATATTAGTGCATTAATGGTGTTATTTTTTGGTTATAAGCCATATACCAGAGATGTTCTATAGGACCTACACACAGCCATCAGGGCTGTGTGTGGACTCTGGGATATGCTGTACATTAAAATATATGACAGGACCCAGGCCATCTTCTGTCATGAAGAACATGCTGTCAAAGAGTGGCCTCAAATTTGTAAAAAGAGAGCCTAAAATATTTTGTTTCTGTTTTGCTGCTTGAGAGCCTTGAATGAGAAAGCAGAAGTCTTTATTCACATCAAGTGCTCTTTCCACCCACCTCCACCCCCCAACCCCCCTTTTTTTTTTCTTTTGGTCAAGCCACAAACTTCATTCTCAATTTCCTGAATGCTGATGCAAGGTCTGTGTTTTGCAAGTGGTGCATTTACAGTGTGTCAGCCAGCTGTGCAGGCAGGAGTAGGGACGTGCAGCTGGGGAGTTTACCACGGAAATTAGGGGGAAGGGTATTAGAGTGTTTCTCTGGGGAGCGGAGAGACTCCAGTGAGAGCGTGGTGACCCCTGGAAGAGGCTGGTGCCTCTGTGTGTGCCAGGAGAATTGGTGCAAGCAGAAGCGGAAGGAAGAGTGGGAGACCCAAGGGAGTGTGTGTCTTGCAGGGGGGAGGGTGCACAAGTGTGAAACCTGTTTTTTTCTGCTTTCGCTTCAAGTGTTGCAGATGTTCTTTTCCTGGCATTAGATGCTGGGAAAAAGAGCAATGTACAAAACCTTCAGCTTTATTAAGTATTACTATTATTATTATCATCATAATCATCTAACTGTTGTGTAAAATTGCAAATATTTATTCAGCTTTTACTCTAATATAATTTTAACCAGACTTGTGGGTTTGCAAATTAGTGAAATCGTAGGATCCGTCAGACATTTTACAAGCACAAATGCAATGATAACATCTAATTTCAGGGATTGGAGACTGTCTGACTGCAGATGGGATGCTATTAACTTCTTTCTGTCTGTTATGGATGTGTCAGAAAATTGTCAGGACAGTGCTAAAGACACCCCAAATCTGTGTGATGTAGCAAACCCTTAGGTCCTGACTCAGCAAGAATTTAATCCACTCTTAGGCTGCAAACAGTCCTGTTGCAACAGTACTTTCAAGTCATTTTTGTGTATAACCTAACCCAGGCACAGAAATGGTTGAAAGAGCAGTATTCTGAAAAGTAACAATTACATTAATATGCCTCATCACAATATATGGAAGGCTTCAGGTACTGGGGGTACTGGAATACTAACTACTTTTGATTCTAAATTGTGACAGTAGGGTACTCTGACAGTCATACTGACATTGTTGGATGGATGATTTACTTCCACAGCAGTTGTTTGTTCTTTCATTCCCAGTCATGGTCACTTTCATGCTTCCAAAGTCCTGGCTACTTTCAGCTTTCAAAGGTAATACTTTCTGTAGGTGCCTGCCAGAGGAATCCTCAGCACAGGCTTTGCCCTCTGAAAGTCAGGGGCTTTATAGGTGAAATGGGGAACCCGTTTCCTTATTTCCTACTGGTTCTGTGAAGCACTGTTTAGGCATGTAAAATCTATCCTATTTTGACCACTTTGTATGCAGAAGCTAAATTAATAAGAGTAAAAGAGAAAGCTATGCAATTAATTCCAGAAAGTGATGTCAGTGGAAACTTTTTAGGTGTGCTCAGTGTAGCAGTGACCACTAAGCACATGTTCACTCTGGTTTCACCATGAGACATGGATAACCTGCCCATCCGTGACTGTAAGAGAAAACCCAGTGCTAATGGGAGTATTTCCACAGCTTTCCAAAAGTCATTTAAGAAGCTGCGTTCAGCAAATCTGCACGAGTGTAACCCGTGGGTGACACCTTGTGAGCAAAGCTTGTGAGTTGCCTGGCAGTTGAGAGTTAGAGCAGTGGTTTTTTTAGGGCGGTCCTGCGCAGTCGGTGGCAATGCTCATCACCCTTCCTTCACAGTGCTGGCAACTGCCAGTGCTGGCAATGACAGTTTTGTGCTGTTTTACCCAATACCAACGCCCACCCACACACACACACAAAAGAAGTTTGATTTAAAGAAACTATTATTATTATTATAAAAAATTATTTATTTATTTAAAAATTTTACTCTCGGTCTATGTATTTCATTCACTTCCAGCTCTTCTCTCAAGCTGTGGGGGTCAAAAAGCCTTAATTCATAAAACAAAAAGCTTCTCTCCACTAGCATGAATCCAGGAACTGGGAGATTTAAAATTACAGAAAGCATGCGGGGCTTCAGCCAGTCTGCTAATCCTGTTTTGCACATGTGGAACTAGGCCAGACACAGAGAGATTTACCATTCTGTCCAGGGTAATATATAATTTTGAACATATAATTTTGAACAGAGTTAGATGTGCTGATGTCTAGATTACTGAACAAGTCTTCCTCTTCTGAAAAACAGAGGTGACTAAATTCTTACAACACATTCCCCGTTTCAAACCACAATATGAAGTCCCTTAGCCACCACTCTCTTTAATCCTTGCTAGCAAACACCAAGCTATATGTAAAATTTCTGGACTTTTCTTCAGTAATTGTCTTATTGTTTTACAGTTGCTTCTGTGTTCTGAATGACAACTGCTCGTTGCACGGTGTACAGTGGAAAAAAATCTCTGTAATAAATTCAGTCTTATTATTGTTATATAAGTGTCATTGCCAATGTCCCCAGACTTTCTTAATCAGCCAGGAGTGGGCCACTTCTCCAAATGTATGTGTCTTCAACACTGAATAGAAACAGAGTTAAGTTGAATAACTGGTAAGTGATGTTCACGTCTTCCTCCTACTGTATCCACACAAAATGGATCTAAGGGAAACCATGTTTCTAAAAAAGTGACGTCATTCTTAGAGTTTTAAATATACATCCAGGATCCCGAATGGGCGATTTGCCCAGAAGGGTGGGAGGCAGGACCTTGTGGGGTGCTGAGGGTTTGAAGACATACCCATTTTAACCACTAGAGGTCCGTTTCACACAACTCCTTTTCAGAGTACAGAGAGGATTCTGTATTAGTACCAAAATTTTAAACAGATATTTAAACTGTTTTGCTTTAAGTGGCTGGTATGAGAATGCCACCTGAAAAGATAACATGTGTATTTGTTTTCTGGTGTTTCTTGCAGTAGCAGGTAGATCTTTTTTTCTTCTTTTAAACACTCATCTATTCAGCAGATTACTGAAGAATACTAAACAAGAAGGTAGATTAGTGTGTATCTGCTGGTAATTTTATTTGTTTCTCAATCCTAAATATGGAGGATGAAATCACTGTGCAAGATAAGTCACAAAAGCCCACTCTGACATCCCTATCTTTTTCTCAGAATATTTGGAGGCACAAGTCAAAGGAGCTTGCTAATGGCCCCTCTTATCTATATTAGACAAGTTACAGAGACAGAGCACCATACTGGAACTTGAAACACTGTGCCCTAAAATGAATTATCAAATGAAGAGTTGTGAGGAGAGGAGTCACTGTTCAGTCAGTTTGTCTGTGACTTTGAAGAAGCCTTTCCACTCAAAGATGTTGTGCATGGCTTTGGGTACACAACTACAGAAAGATTCAGAAGGGTAGGGCTGGGTGGGTGCAAGCTGAGGGGCGAAGATCCTGTTCCTCCAGCATCTCCATGTGTGTGCCTCAGCTTCCATTAGACATGTACCCCAAACCGAATTCTTGCCAGTGTGTCTAGAGCAATTTCAGACTTTCAATGCTGCTTTTCTACAGCTAGCCAAATCTGCCTCCTACAAGTAAGCTGTGAGAGTCCAGAATGCACAGTCCGTATCTTTAAAACTGAACTGAGCACCAAATGCAGCTGTTCTGCCTGCGCAAACCCAGGACCAGGGTCAGAGCTGTTGCTTCTGCCCCTGTTTATTCAGCTGGGTGGAAAAAACTTTTCTCACTGTTGTCCTACATCCCAGTTTCCTTTCCTAGGGCTGTCAGAAGCTCTCCATGGGCATATTTTTGGTTGAAACTACATGCCACTGCCATAGTCAGTACTTGACACCCTCTCTCTTCAGGCATTACAAATAGGGAGCTCCACTCCTCACCAAACCCTGGGAAGTGCTGTACTTGAGAGAGTCCTGCTCAGACACTCTGCTTCTACTGCTTATGGAAGGTAGCTGGCACTGGGGAAGCTGAATTATCGTCTCTCTTAATCTTTCATGCAAGGCTTTTTGATGATGAACAACATCAGGTGTCAGGGGCCAGGCGTAAGTCACAGCTGACAAAGCTTATGCTGCTGGTGTGGCTACTGAAGTCTTAATTGTCAATAAGAGCGTCTACCTGATGTCCAGGGTCATATACAAACTGGCTGGAATCAGAGAAATTTTAGGTATTCACATTTTCTGAAAACGGTGTCATATCCTTGCCCCAGATAGTAACTGATCACAGCACATGCCTCAAGAGTAGGCTACCTCCACCCCACTTCTTATATACACCATCTGTGCCACTGCCTGCCACACTTTCCCCACACCAGATGAACAACTAAGGTCTAGGTGGAAACCTGTGATTTAGGTTTGAACTAAAATAATATACTCAATAGCTGAGGAATGGGGCTATATGGGAAAATGACAAGGAATTACATGTAGGAACATGAGAAAGTAAAAAGCAACAGACCAACAGTGATAATTTAGCCAGGTGGCATACACATAATTTAATTAAATTAGTTAAAGCTATCTCGATGAATTTCAAGATGGACAATTAACTAGTAAAATGTGATAGTGAGGAATAATAGTCCTGCAGTTATTTCATACTCAATAGCTCCCCACTGGCCTTTTGTCCTATACAGTGTTAAACTGTGTCTGAATGTTATGTTATATTTCTGCACATTCATCAGCTGTCACCACTTGCTTTTCGTAACCTTATGCATCAAAGAGTGCAACTGGATTTCACTTCATGGGGTCATTCATGGCTCACTTCTCACTATGATATTTGGAGCGTTTGATTAACAAGATCTCAAAGAGGAAATCTGAACTTTTAGATACCATTACATAGTAGTTTAATTAATGTGGTTCTTTATATCTAAAGAAAATACCGCTGCTCATCCTTGTGGGTGAAAAGGAAAGAGAAAATCCATCCATTTTCTAATTTTAAGCTTTTTCTATTTTTACTGTCACCAGGATTGTTGGATAAAAATGTTTTGACTTGATGTTGCTTGTGAGCAAGGAAAATTGGCAGTGAAGAAGTGTCTCAGCAAATAACTGAGGTTGGTAAAGATTTTTGATGTTCTTACCTTTCATTTGTTTTAAAGAAAAGGGTGAAGGGAAGGTAACCCTGCCCCCATCAGATCTCATTTCTTACCTATTTAGATATAAACCAGTTTCATAGATTTTCTTTTTAAAGGCAGGAAAAAGCACATGGAAAAATTCAGAGTTACACATTTAACGTCTAGGCTGACCATCTGAATTTTCATTCTCCTGTTGCCTGTCCTATTACACCTACAGCAGAAGACATCAAAGAACTAACAAAGGATCAGAGTATTTCACTCATGTAGGCACATCTCTGCTGAGATATGAGAGGCTCTTGACATAGGGCAACACATCTACAAGTTACAGAATAACAGAATCACATAGAATCAATTAGACTGGAAAGGACGTCCAAGACCATTGAATCCAACCTTTGACTGATCACCACCCTGCCAACTAGACCAGAGCACCAAGTGCTGCATCTAGTCATTTCTTGAACACATCCAGGGATGGTGATTCCGCCATCTCCCTGGGCAGCCAATTTCAATGTTTAACAGCTATTTTTACCCTGAGTTTAGCTCAGCTGGTTAGAGCATGGCGCTAATAACAGCAAGCTTGTGGGTTCAGTCCCAGTACGGGCCATTCACTTAAGAGCTGGCCTTGAAGATCCTTGAGGGTCCCTTCCAACTCAGAATATTCTGTGAAGAAATTTCTCCTGATGTCCAGCCTGAACTTTCCCTGATATATCTTGGCCTTTTCTTCTCATCTGTTGCTGGCTGCCCCGTGAAGAGGCTGATCTCTGCCTCGCTACCACCTTCTTTCAGGCAGTTGTAGAGAATCATAGCATCTCCTCTGAGCCTTCTTTTCTTCAGGCTAAAGTCACTCTAAAGGTTGGGCAGAGAAGTGATTGAGAGCAGCCCTGAGGAGAAGGATTTGGGGCTGCTGGTGGGTGAGAGGCTGGACATGACCCAGCCATGGGCACTCCCAGCCCAGAGAGCCAAACGTGCCCTGGGCTGCATCCAAAGCAGCGTGGGCAGCAGGGGAGGGAGGGGATTCTGCCCCTCTGCTCTGCTCTGCTGAGACCCCACCTGGAACACTGCACCCAGCTCTGGGGTCCCGGCACGGGAAGGACATGGACCTGTTGGACTGGGTACAGAGGAGGCCACCAAGATGATCAGAGGACTGAAGCACCTCCCTTACAAAGACAGGCTGAGGAAGTTGAGGCTGTTCACCCTGGAGAAGAGAAGGTTGTGTGGAGACCCCATAGGAGCCTTCCAGTAACTGAAGAGGGATACTGGAGAAGGGATCCTTTGTCAGGAGCTGTAGTGGTAGGACAGAGAGTAATGGGTTCAGACTGAAGGAGGGTAAATTTAGGTTCGATATATGGAAGAAACTATTTACTGCGAGGGTGGTGAAGCACTGGAACGGGTTGCCCAGTTCAAGGCCAGGTTGGATGGGGCTTTCAATGAACTGGTCTAGTGGAAGCTGCCCCTGCCCATGGTGGGTGGGATGGAACTACATGGTCTCGGAGGTCCCTTCCAAACCAAACCATTCTATGATCTGTCTTCGTTGTGAATTACATTTCTTCATGCTGCAGAATTACCCAACAAAATGAAAAATTCTGACAGCACCTGGGCTAAGAGAAGATTCTTCTCTTTTTTCCTTTTAACAAACAGACAGCTCTTCAGTGATCTTCTTTGTGAAGTGATTTTTATCTTTTCTGGGAATGTCTACAAAATATCAGCACACAACAAAAAAAATTGCTGATCAAGTTATGTTCAGCTGTTAAAAAATTCACTTTGGCATTGCATGGAGCCATTCACTGGGAAAACTAACATCATCATTCAAATCTGTCTTCTGGTTGGGCTGGAGAGATAGCAAAACAAGGCTGTTTTTCACTAGTTCTATTCTGCTGGAGGAGAGGGACTCATATGCAGGCATTAGCAGATATGGCAGAAAGAAATTTAAGGAACTAAGGTAAGTGGTGATGAAAACCAGCTATATTACAAGAAATTCCCATTTTTATTTGTAACTGAGCCTTACTTGAGAATATTGTTGGCAGCACCTGGAAGACTGCAGTGCTGAGTGAATGGAGAGCCAGAATCTGGGATTTTTGTTTTGCCCCCCTTTCTTCTGGCTTGAATTATTAACAAATATAATTTTTTGTGTCACTTACGTAATTTTTTAACCTTCCATCTGAAGCCATCCTATTAAGTAAGATTTCCAGGCATTCCTGGACAAGGTGTGTGCTCAAGAACAGTAAATCTGACACTGCAGACTTCCTGGCACACAGGCTTAAATTGAACATGCATGCACAATCTGTCCAATTTGGCCAGAAAACATAGGATTTACTGAGCTGGGTGTTATGCAGCCGTAGTGCATATGGGCTGTGAATGTGTCTAGGATTACCAGTCACACAGCAGCCAGTCAGAGCTGCTGTGAATGCACAATAAGGTTTCAGTTGCTGGACTTACAGACACACAGAAATCCCAGGAGAGAATCGTGAAAAATCTGCCCTGATAAAATTCTGATCTGATAGAAAGAAAGCATTGCCAAGAAAATGTGGCTTTCAGCAGTTTTTAATTAAAAGCAAGAAGAAAAGAAAAAAAAGATCGTCATGCTTCCCAGTGTTTCTGAGGGACTCCTGAGCTGGGGAGTTGCAAAAGGTTCCCTGACATGTTATCAGCTATCCCCCACAAACTGCTTTGGACTGCCCTTCTCAGCTGCCAGTAAGATGTGAATAATGCAGATTTTAGCAGAGGCCTGGGGAAGGAGCTGTCCCAGACACTTGCAGCTTGTCATAGTCTGAGTGTTTGCCTTTTTTTTTTCCTTTTTAATGCACACTAGAGTGGGTCTCTCAGGAGTGTAACAGTGGAGATAAGCATGAAAAGAAAAACATCTCCTGTCTGTAACTCTATTAGTGACTCCTGGTGGAGATGGTCTTGTTTAAAATATGAAACCCAAATACGCAATGCTACTGCAAGAATGACATTGGGGGCTGGAGCGTGTCCAGGGAAGGGCAATGGAGCTGGTGAAGGGTCTGGAGCACAAGTCCTGTGAGGAGCAGCTGAGGGAGCTGGGAGTGTTCAGCCTGGAGAAAAGGAGGCTCAGGGGAGACCTTATCACTCTCCACAACCACCTGAAAGGAGAGTCTAGCCAGGTGGGGGTCAGTCTCTTCTCCCAGGTAACAAGTGAGGACAAGAAGAAACAGCCTCAAGTTGTGCCAAAGGAAGTTTAGATTGGATATTAGGAAAAATTTTTTCACCAGAAGGGTTGTCAAGCACTGGAATAGGCTGCCCGAGGAAGTGGTCGAGTCACCATCCCTGGAAATATTTAAAAGATGTGTGGAGGTGGCGCTTAGGGACACGGTTTAGTGACGAACATGACAGTGCTGGGTAAATGGTTCAACTTGGTGCTCTTAAAGTTCTTCTCCAACCTAAATGATTCCATGGTTCTATGTGTGACTATTGAGGGATCACATGGCTAGATGAAAGCAGTACAGGGATCTAAAGAGTAAACAGATCATTTGTATGGAGGAAAAAGACTTGAACTCGCTAAATATTTCCATTTAAGTATTGCACTGAAAACAAACCTGGGGAAAATAGCACCGTGTTTGGAGGTACAAAAACTCAAACACACAAAATTAGTACAAGAAGGGCTTTTGCCCATTTTAGTGACAAGCCTAAAAAGATGACAGAAATGCGGGCTCTGTGCTCATCTGCATAACATTCTGTAATAATCAGGTCTATGCAAACAATTAAGTGTTCTCCATTCTATAGAATTTCACTTACAATGGTGAGAATACTCAATTTTTTTAAACAAAACAGTAGAACACTTAATTGAGAAGACTGCTGCTTCTATTACCACAACTTTTTTTTTTAAACCAAGACTTGTGATATGCAGAAGTTTTTTTGTTTGGTTGGTTTGGGTTTGGGTTTGGGTTTGGTTTTATTCTTTGTTTCATTTGTTTTGTTTGGGTAGGGTTTTTTTGTTTTTTGGGGGTTTTTTTGTTGGTTTGTTTGTTTTTAAAGAAGAAGCTATGAAAAGCCTTACTTCACTGCTTTCTCAGTAAGTTAAACATCCCTGTTGCTTACAGACTGTGGGTGTTTGGTCTTGGCTGGTGTCAATTCTGTGGCAAAAGTGTCACAGAATAAAGTTTATGTACAGAGGATACTACTCTTTTACAAGGCATGGGGATCAGCAGTATCTGTGTCAGGTTCAGTGGAAAGAAATTATATGAGGATTAGGTAGATGACCCATTGATCTGCTGGAAACACAAAATCAGCTTGAATTTAACCAGAGGATTTGTACAGCCTCCTAAAACTTGTGTTCATTAGAAAGGCTTTTGATTTGGTTTTTATTTTGTGAGATGCTGCACCTGGAGAAAGAAGCTTGCTGGGTGATTACAGTAGATCTGCAAAGGAGGAGAGCAGGATGGAGGACTGGACTAGGAGAAGGAGAAGCTCTGATGGATTTGGAAAGACACTGACAAGGGACTACTCCATCTGAACTGAAAGCACTGGTCTATCTTGGTAAAGAGAGTCATTCTGATGGAAAGTCTGGGTGTGCAGCATGAGCCAGGAGAGCACTAGGCAGGTGAGAGCAGTGTAGGAGCCCCACGGCTGGGGTTTCTGTTACCATGGCTTGCAAGCCTTTTCTGATGTGGAAGGTTTGAGTCTTCTCTCACTTAGGCCAAGAGGTAATGTCTGTGACTGCTGCACTTCAGCTGGAGACATGCTATTATTTTCCCCACAAAATGACAAAACTCATGTTTATTACCAGCTATACAGGTGTGTAAACCTTTCACACTTTTATCTGTTAAATTCTGCCAGGTTCCTTGCCTTTGTTGTGATTGAATATACTATTGTTTCCCCTTTGCTCCGTGTCTCACTTTTTATACTAGGTGTCTGGTTTAGAACCACAGAATCATCAAGGTTGGAAGGGGCCTCTAAGACCATCCAGTACAACCATCAACCCAGCACTACCACTGTGACCCCTAAACCACTAACCCTCATCACCCAGCACCAAATCCAGATACCTCTCAAACACCTCCAGGGATGGTGACTCCACCACCTTCCTGGGCAACCAATACCAATGCCTGACATGCCCTGACAGTGATAATTTTTTTCTAGCATCTAATCTGATTCTGCTGTCTCAGCTGAAGGCCATTTCCTCTGGTCCTCTCACTGCAGGCAGAGTAGAAGGGACCAACCCCCACCTCACTACAGCGTCCTCTCAGGGAGTTGTAGAGAGCAATGCGGTCTCCCCTGAGCCCCCTTGTGACTAAACAAGCCCAACTCCCTCAGCCATTCCTCATAAAACAGGTTTTCTAGACCCTTCATGAGCCTTGTTGACCTTCACTGGACAAGCTCCAGCACCTCAATGTCCTGGAGGTGTGAGGGGGCCAAAACTGGACTTGAGGTGCAGCCTCAGCAATGCCAAGTACAGGAGGATGATCACTTCCCTGGTCCTGCTGGCCACACTATTCTTGGTTCAGGCCAAGATGCCACTGGCCCTCTTGGCCAGCTGGGGAGGCACTGGCTCACACTGAGCCGCTCTCAATGAGCACCCCCAAGTCCCTTTTGCCGAGCAGCTCTCGAGCCACTCCTCCCCCAGCCTGTAGCGCTGCATGAGTTTGCTGAAGCTGAAGTGCAGGACACAGCACTTTGCCTTATTGAGCCTCGTGCAGTTGTCTTTGGCCCGTTGGTCGTGTCTGTCCAGGTCTCTGTACAGCGTTCCTACCCTCGAGCACGTCTATGGATCAACTCACACACTTTAGGGGATTTCTTTGTGTAGGAAGCACCAAAGTCTACTTTTTTGGTTGGTTGGTTGGCTGTTGCGTGGGGGGTTTTTTTCTTTTCTTTTTCANAATACCAATGCCTGACATGCCCTGACAGTGATAATTTTTTTCTAGCATCTAATCTGATTCTGCTGTCTCAGCTGAAGGCCATTTCCTCTGGTCCTCTCACTGCAGGCAGAGTAGAAGGGACCAACCCCCACCTCACTACAGCGTCCTCTCAGGGAGTTGTAGAGAGCAATGCGGTCTCCCCTGAGCCCCCTTGTGACTAAACAAGCCCAACTCCCTCAGCCATTCCTCATAAAACAGGTTTTCTAGACCCTTCATGAGCCTTGTTGACCTTCACTGGACAAGCTCCAGCACCTCAATGTCCTGGAGGTGTGAGGGGGCCAAAACTGGACTTGAGGTGCAGCCTCAGCAATGCCAAGTACAGGAGGATGATCACTTCCCTGGTCCTGCTGGCCACACTATTCTTGGTTCAGGCCAAGATGCCACTGGCCCTCTTGGCCAGCTGGGGAGGCACTGGCTCACACTGAGCCGCTCTCAATGAGCACCCCCAAGTCCCTTTTGCCGAGCAGCTCTCGAGCCACTCCTCCCCCAGCCTGTAGCGCTGCATGAGTTTGCTGAAGCTGAAGTGCAGGACACAGCACTTTGCCTTATTGAGCCTCGTGCAGTTGTCTTTGGCCCGTTGGTCGTGTCTGTCCAGGTCTCTGTACAGCGTTCCTACCCTCGAGCACGTCTATGGATCAACTCACACACTTTAGGGGATTTCTTTGTGTAGGAAGCACCAAAGTCTACTTTTTTGGTTGGTTGGTTGGCTGTTGCGTGGGGGGTTTTTTTCTTTTCTTTTTCATTTTTTTCCTTTTTTTTTTAAATTTTATCCCCTCCCCCCTCCGCCCCGTCTCCGTTGGAAGCGTCCCGGACACGGGAAGGGGAGGCGGGTGCCGCACAGCGGGGCCGTGGCTGCTCCGGGGGCCAGCAGCGATGCCCCCGGTGACCACGAGAGGTCAGCGCACGCTTTGCTGCGAGCGCAGCGCCGAGCGGCAGCGGCGCCTTCGGTCCCGTCCTCAAAGGCAGGCTCTGCAGGCGAGCCTTGCCGTGCTGTGCGGAGGGAGCACGGGCAAGTGGCGCTGGCGTTATACCAGCCTGTCAGCAGCCATGGCAAAATCCACTCACTCGTGTCTGGGTGCTGTTGCCAGGTGATATTCACCACCCTCCCCCATCTCCCCCTCGGTCTACAGGATGATTCGAACTCTCAAAGAGTTGATCCTCCAAAGGTCTGTGCCCACCAGTTGGATGTATTAAAAACGTGGGAGGAAAAGGCCAAGAAAGCAAGCAGTGGAGACCGACCTTCAGTAAAGTTCAGTTTGTTTATTAGGATTTAAAGGTATCACATCTGCAGAGCTGATGCCTTCGAACCAGGGACAGGACCTTGGGCTTGCACAGCTTTCCGTTCTACACCTCCTCTTCTGCGTCAGAGGCCTGCTGTTGATACTGTGGTTTGAAATCAGCTGGATCAAGTACCTAGTAATGAATGCTTCATGGCCTTCAGCACCAGCTGTGCTAGGAGACCCAGGAATAACGGGGCAAACTGAAAAGTACGATGTCAAGAAGCCCTAGTTCCAGAGTGCTGCATCATTAAGCTGAAACTGGAAGCTTGCATATGGAAGGATTAAGGTGTTAATATGGTTCCATATATCACTTTATGATCTAGACAATTATATATATTTTACTATTACATATGCACTGTTGACCACTCTGAGTTACTTTGGCTTACTGATTTGGATCCATTTTAAGTAACTTTCCTTTTACTGTAATGAGAAAGTCATCAAAGTCATAGCTGATATCAGCATCTTTCAAAGCTGTGAGTCAGTTCTGGACTTTCCACCTATTTCATCAGAAATAGGCCCTTGAATACTTCGAAGAGACATAGCATTTAGTGTGTCTTACCATTCAGGCTATTCTTCTGCATTCATCCCATTTATATACCTAAGGAAAAAAAAAAAAAGAAAAAAAGAGGCAGATGTATCAAGAGTTTTTATCTTTTGAGAAAGAATGGTACATGCTAGTATTGCTAGCTAATACACTATGCTATTTCCAGTAAGTGGAGATAATTTTGTGGAAACTTCTCACATCTTTTTTGAAGAAAGCAAACTAAGAATTTATGCCCTTCTCAAGCAAATTCAGAGTGACAGGTCACTGGTTTAGTTTCCAAGTTAAGAATGCCTTTGCATGTTAGTAGGGTTAAAGATATTGTTAGGCTTGAGAATTGGTGTTTACAATAAAGAGTTTTCTCCCCAGTACTGACAGCTCTGTAGACATCAGAGAAATATTCTTAGAGAGGCTGAATGTATCTTGGCAGACATCATGCCTATGTTGTCACTAGCTAAAAATGGAAGCTCACTAAGTGATTACTGCCAGGTCCAATGCTGTCACCTGTGGTGTCACCGGGACACTAGCTAGAAACAACTGGAAGTAGAAACACAACAGCTCATTAAAGCAGCTCAGTTTCAGAAGTATTTTGAAAACTGTGATGCTCAAAGAAACTGAAACTCCTGAGCAGAGTATACCATATACAGTCCCAGACGAGATGTGCTTGATCCAGGACTCCCAGTGAAGTAAAGGAAAGGACATCCCTGGGTTTAAACACATTGGAAAGGCGACGATGCTGCTGCAGGCTAGGGAACAGCAAGGGTGACGAGTTAGAGAGCTCTGTCTGTGCAACCCGCTGGAGTCGACCCGGGTAGGTCGCAGTGGCACAGCTTACCCCAAGGTGGCTCTCCACAACCTCTGTGAAACCACTTGGGGCTGCTCTGAAGCGGTGACTCGGTGGAGACAAGTGCTAACTGTGAGCCTAAGCCTAAGCCTGTCAGACGCTGAAGGGACGTGAAAAGTGATTTGCCTTTTAATATTTAGACTGTGCTCATTCACAGCGGGAAAATTTGTTTTATTATTGCTTGGTTTGCTGACAAACAGGTTCAGATCTGGGTTCAGCAATCACACTCGCTTCACGCTGAATTAATTATGAAGGATACACTGTTCAAATTGGAGCTACTTTTAATAAAGCCCGACTGAAAAAAAAAAAACCAAAAAAACCCCTGTTCGCTCAACACCCCTTCGCTCCCTTAGGATCATAGGCCGATACAGCCTGCAGAAACGTTACCAGTGAGCTCAGAATAGGTGTCTCAGGGCTTTGTCACATCGGGGCTTGCAGTCCTGCAAGGATGAAATCTACACAGCCTGCCTGGACAGGGAGCCTGCTCCTCTGCTTGACTGTTCTCAGGGGGAAAGGGTTTTCCTTACATCCGATCTGAGCCTCATGATTCACCTTAGGCCCACTGTCCCCTGCCTCCCCACTAGGAATTGCTGTGAAGACCATGTTGTCTTCTCGATGATCGCTCCACAGGTTTTGGGGACTGCAGTTTACCACCCAAACTGTGCGTTCCCCAGGCTGAGCTGGCCCTGGTCCCTCAGCCTGCAGAGCAGGACGGCGCCGCAGCTCCGAACACCTCGGTGCCCTCAGCAGCGCTTGCTCCAGTTCATCGATGTGTTTCCCCTACCGGGGGTGCCTAAACCGGACAAACTTCATTGCTGATGTCCCGTGAGTGCCGAGCAGAGGGGGATTATCACCTCCCTCAGCCGCCTGGCCATGCTCCTGTTCACACAGACCAGGGCACGGGGGGCCTTTGCTGCCGCCGGGGCACTGCTGGCCAAGACCAGGTCACTGCCCCGTACAGCCCCAGGACCGTCTCCACAGAACTGCCCACAGCCCTGGTGCTTACAGGGGCTGCCCCTTCGCGGCGTTTACGTTTGCAAAAGCCGTATTAATAAAACCTTTTGTTTCTTTTTTTTTTTTTCTTTATTTTTAAAAATTTTATTTCCCCTGCACCGTTCGGATTTGCCGTTCTAAGTCTTGGACGCAAACCGCCCTACTACTTGCCGGTGCCCAGCGGCGAGCGGCGAGCAGGCCGCCGACCCCGCTGGCCCGGTTGGCCGCGCCAGCACCGCTGGCTCGGGCCGGCGCGTGCCTGCGCGAACCCCCACGGCCCTGCCCCACGTG